>PVJH01019379.1:31194-43127 GCA_004026705.1 Nesogale talazaci
AAGACTGGCATTTTGACAGAGAGCCTGTCTACTCCAACGGGGGCTCAGTCTCTGGGGAGAGCTGGAAGGTGGGGGCTCCACACTGAGGGCCTGTTCACAGAGCAGGCCTTAGCATCTCTTCCAGTAGGCTGAATCCAAGAGATTCCACTACCCACCCCCCCTCCCCATGTCCTTTACTGGTTTAAATTCTGGTGAAGACACCTCTTACTCAACCCTCTGTCATTTACCAACTTGGCACAGTGGCAGCCACCAGAAAGAATCCTCTCGCCGTTCCTCTGAAGAGACCTTCCTACTCATTTCTCTGGCGGGTCCGGCAGCGGACCACTGCCAACCCTGCCTGGGTCAGAGAGAAGGCTGGCACTGAAAGGGTTAACGTGGGCGTGAGAGGGAGCAGGGCAGTGACTCAGGAGAACAGCTTGGTGCGGAGCGGCCAGCAGCAGCATCCCTCCTCCCTGTGACATTTCACTGAATTCTGCATAATACCGGAACCTCTGATGAGGTCTGACTGGGTTTCAGGAAGCCAGTGGCTGAAGAAACGGAGGCTTTGCTGAGGGGGCGTGCAGGGCCAGAAATACCTGCTCCGTCTGTGCATCTGTACCGCAGCCTGGTCTCCCAGACGGGGTCATCAGGGTGGCATCACCAGTGTGGCATCTCATGCCACCACGATTCCACCATGGACTACTCCCCTATTCCGGGCTACACAGAACCCTTTGTATGATTAACTATCCATTTTAGCAACACTGAATAAAACGTGATCAGGGTGGGGGTGAACCGCTTGTGAAGGTGGAGGTGAAGGTGGAGGAGGAGATGGAGGTGGGGTTGGTGGAGGTGGGGTTGGCGGAGGTAGAGTAGGTGGAGTGATGGCTGGGTACCCTCGAGAAGATTCTGATCCTTAGAGACCTTGAAGGAAGTACCCCCTACCCGAGCCCCGCCACCGTTTTTTGGAAGCCCATGGTCGTAGGCCCCGAGCCAACCCCAGGAGTGCCTGTCTCTCTTTCACATACACGCTGTCTAGCACGTCGTATTTCAAGGATGACCAGCGTGAGCTCAATGGTCCTGTAAAACCTTCCAGCCCCCAGTTGCCTGGCTGCTTCCAACATCATTAGGGACCTCAGAGGACCCCCTTTTCTGTTTCCTCCTCGTGCTACTGACGACTCCAACCTCAGAACACTCATGCCACAGACACACACACACACACGAAAAAAACAACAACAAAAGCTGACAGTCCTGGAGGGAGCCACAAAGACAAGCAGCAGCGCAGAGCCAAACCAGTGACCTGAAACTGGAGTTTGTCATCGGGAGATAATGACAGCTCAGACCGGAGCTCAATGAGAAGGAAGGTTATCACAGGGACGATCGAAGGAAGTTGATATGAGTAAATTGGGCTTTACCACCCCCCCCACACACACACACACAAAAAGTGGGGGTTTTTTTGTTTGTTTGCTTTTTTGGGGGGGGCATCACTGCTCTCCGGCGGTGGGAGTAGGAGGCCCAGCCCCACTGCTGGAATTGAACCTCCGTCCCAGTGGGCCGCAGTTCCGCGCACAACCACTACGCCACCGGGGCTCAGCCCCCAAAAAGTGTTTTTTAAAAAACTAGAAAGATGTTTATTTAATCTTTTAAAAGCATACCTCGGCACGAATGGTGCACGGGATTCTTACTGTGACTTGGGTACTGCCCCCTCTGACACTGTCAGCCGGGGACCCTACAGCCGGTCCCCCTGGGTGCGCGACACGGCTGCCCCGAGCACCCAAGGCCGTGTGAGCATTCACAGGGCTGAGTTTGTGCATTGAGCCTGGACTATCTGGACAAGCCCGTGCGACTCTGTGACATGCTTTGCAAACACTTGTCCCTCGTTGCCTTGTGTGAGACCACCCAGCAGGTCCTCGGCAGGGAACCGAGGCAATAGAACCAAAGGTTAAACGGCCCCGAGAACCCACATCTGTGAAGGTTGTTGGTTCAAAACTACGACGCCGTGTGGCACCCATGCAAGAAAGACCTGGCGGCCTTCCTCTGAGAACAGCTGTACCGCCTCACCCTGGGGAAACCTCACGCCCTAACACGTAGGGAGGTCATGGGTCAAAAGTCCACTCAGGGGCAGCAGCTTTGGCTGTTTCTAGTCTGACCCCAGAGGGCCTCCTGGGCAGGAAAGGCCTGTGAATGAACAGGACATTCTCCTTTTGCCCCGCCCCCAATTGCTGCCACCTCCCCATTGCAGATGGGGCAAGGGATTCTTCCTGACATTCCCTGAGAAGCACATCTTCAAACAGTGGCCAGAGACCTGCCCCAACACCACAAAGCAGGCCCCGGGCTCCCTGGCCCTCTCCCCTCCCCCACACTCCAGAGCCTTCTTCCCCTGGGCCTGCCAGGCCTCCCCCAGGATGGGCCTGCATCCGCCCCCGCCCCCTCCCACATCCGGAGCCTGAGTCATGGCAATCTGCTTTCTCCAGGGTTTAGGAAATAGCACGCCATTACAGGGAACTGCCTCCTCCCTTCAGGGAAAGGCCTGGGCTCAAAGGCTGGGGGCTCCCCTGGAGGACCCCCCTGTGGTGTTTCTGTGGGTGTTAAATTTCCTCCATGGTGTCATGGAGAAGGAGGAGGAGAAAGAGAATCCCGGCCAACAGAGGAGAGGCAGGCCTTGAAGTCAGTCACCGCTGTCTGCTAGGTCTGGACAAAGGGAAGTCCCTGGGCCGGGCCGGCTGGGCTGGAGGAGGCGCGGTGCACCTCCGTCAGCAGTCTGGCCATGGGCAGGAAGCTGCTGGCTCTAGTCTGCCGGGGACCTTCACCTCTGTGCCTGTTCCGTGAGGTATGGACAAAGGTACCTTGAGGAGGGGTGGAGGGATCCATGAGTGCATTCAAGCAGAGCTCGGCAGAGAACAAGACTCTAGAGGAGTCCCCGTGTCTGAAATCCAAAAATCCCTCCTCCCAGCTGGCCCCCAGCACCACCCCTGCTTCCCACCCACCCCAATAAGAGCTGGCTCTTCCGAGAGACCTGTTGCTTGTTAAATCAACGTCCCAAGTTCAAAGCCCTAGACGTGCCAGGTCTAGGTAGGAGGGCAGGTCTAAGTAGGAGGCCGTCA
Organism: Nesogale talazaci; assembly: GCA_004026705.1. Taxonomy (NCBI): domain Eukaryota; kingdom Metazoa; phylum Chordata; class Mammalia; order Afrosoricida; family Tenrecidae; genus Nesogale; species Nesogale talazaci. The sequence continues at coordinate 34,275 of PVJH01019379.1, forward strand.
GCGGGCCCAGGATGCGGTTTCTTCGTTTCAATCAGGGCTGGGGTCGGCCTGTCCTCCAAGCCATCCAGAATCAGCACTGGCGGCGGCGGCGGCGGCGGCTGCGGGCTCAAGTGCAGCCTGCACTCTTGGTAATTGCTAGCCCACTCCATGGCCTCCTTCAAACGTGGCCACAAGCTGCTCTCCCAGAAGAGGCTAAGCCAGCTGGGTTAATCATTTCAGAGCGTTTAGCCCAGGAGGAGCGGGCAGGTACCCAGACCAGCCTCCTGCCTGAGGAATCTGGGAGCCCACCCCAGCCAGCAATTACATAATAATGAAACAAAAGCTCTGAATTTCCTCCTGGAGGAACTGGGAAAGGAGAACTCCAGAGAGAGGAGGCCAGACTGGAGGGGGAGGGGAGCTGGGTTTGGTTGTTACCGTTTCTTGGGGGCCGAGCTGGCCCCAGGTGAACAGACTATTTTGGGCTCTGAGGTGGTTGAAGGACATCGAAGCCAACTGCAATGGAAGCGTGGCTGGCCTGAGCCCAGAGGCCAGAGGCCAGAGGCCAGAGGCTTTCCTTCTCTGAAAGGCTGCCTGAGCCCCAGCAGAGCTGCTACCGAACCTCCCGCCCCAAAGCGGGACAGTCTCCCACAGAAGCAGGAAGACCAGGCCAGAAGTAGAAATGAGAGCCTGGGACTCAAGGGGTGGGTCACCTTCGACTTGGGCAGGGGACGTGTCATTTCACCGGGATCCACAGAGGCCTGCGAGGGCCAACACGTCAGGGCCAGGTAACAGGGACCAAGGTCCGAGCCCAGCGACCACGACGGGGCGCTTACCTGCCATGGAGAATGCTCAGCAGTGCAGAGGGCCTGGCCTTTCTTTTAAGATAACAGAGGCTCCCACAAGACCAGACATTCCTGCTTCCGGCTCCTCCGGGGCCTCTCCCAGGGGGAGGGAGAAGCCGCCCGGGCGAGGAGTCACCACTTAGCAGGCCAGGCCGGTCTTGTACACAGGAGGTCGGGGCAAGGACGCTGTCATCTTGCTGCAATCAGGCATTCGGAGGCCCGCTGGAGTGCCTTAATGTCCCCGGGCTTTCGGCCCTAATTTATCACCCCGACAGCGGCTCGGGCGGAGATGAAAGTCCTGGCTCGCAGGCGGAGAGCCATTTATTTCACCGGATGTCAATAAAGGAGGGCCTCACAGCGATGCTGCCCAGGGAGGCGGTGGGGCCTGGCCCAGGGCAGTCCTGGTGGCATGCTAAGTTTGAAGGGATTTTCTTCCCTTTTTAAAAAAAATTTTTTTTTTTACCTTAGTTCACATGAGCTATTATTCATCAGGGGCTCCCCACTCCCCAAGAAGAAACCCACCCTTGACAGTGGCTTGGGCATAATCCTTAGCCACTGAAGGCTTGCAGCCTCCCCCATATTCATTCATATGTAAAAAACAAACATCCCAAGGCTCCAGAAGGTGCCCAAGTGCTTCTGTGTTGGGGGGCGGGGGGGGGCTGATTTACAAATGAATCCCTGTTTAGCCCTCAAGAACCACACACAGCTTTAAGTGGGGGCAGGAAGGCTATCTCCATAGGGATTTCCTGGCTCAAGAATGCCAAGCTGGGAGAAATACCCATGGGGTGGGGGTGGGGGGTGTCCTGCAACTTTCTCTTTTTTAAAAGATCATTTTATTGGAGGGGGGGAAATCTCCCCACTCTTATCACAGTCCACACCTCAACTGTACCCTGCAATCCCCCTGGCTCCCTGGAGCCCCTTGGAGGCCAGGCCGGGCGGCTGGCAAGGAAGAGCACTGGCAGGTAGGTCTCCCAGGGAAGAATGTGGAGGAACCGGTTGTTGGGCCTGTGCTGGTTTGGTTTGGGTGGCAGGAGGCCCGCCCACCCCACCCCTCAGCCAGACTTGGCTTCTGGAGGCCATCCCCGGACAGCAGGGAGCTGCCCCCTCAAGGGCCAGCGAGGAAACAAAAAGGCGATTTTGAGCAGCCCGCAGATGAAGCCCAGAAGCGGATGGAAAGGAGGGGAGGGGAATAAAGAGGCTTCAGAAGGAGATGAGGGAGAGGCACTCCGTAACCAAGCAACAGCCCAGCACACCCTGGGGCCAGGCCTGGCCTCTTCAGGAGTCACCTGAATGGAAACAAGAAATTCTTGGCCAACACGGCCAGGGAGAGGCAGGGCTTCCCCCTCAGGGTCCTTGGGAGGAAGACCCAGGGACCCAGTTAGGGTTGGGTGGTACTGAGCAGGCTTTGACCTTGGTCAGCCCAGCCTACAGGAGACAGAAGGAAGCCTGTCCGCCCCTCTCCTCTCTTCAGGTGGTTGGTCTGTTAGAGCAGAGGCTGTTGGAACCTTCCAGGCCAACACGGGGCGACCCTGCTGTGTTCTCAAGGGTTTCCACTGGCTAAGGGGACCTCTCCAGGCCTTTCTTCCTGGCCGCTCCACTGAAACCTATTCACCATGAGTTACCAGCTTTGGGTGGGGGTGGGGTTGGGGGGTGTCTTCAAAACATGGTGGCAGCATTTCCAACATCACAGTGCCAACATAGGCCACCAATGAAAGGTGCTATGGCAGGCCCTGAAAGTAATCAGAAAATGGATCTGGGATCCCTGGGGGGAGGGGGGGGCAGTTTCTAACCACATGTCCCGAGACCTACAGACACAGGAGGGCACGAGGGTGGGCTGGGAGCCTGCTGCCTTCAGCCCTGTAAAAGCCACATTGGAACAAAACCCCGCATAAAGGGAGCCAGACACAGAACCCATGGGAAGGCATGATGGGCTGGAGGGGGGGCGGGGGGGCTGTGTTAGCAAAGCCCGGAAAGACCCCAGGGGTACCCATACCTGCAGCAAACCCGGGGCACTCCTTGGCATCCTCCTCACCAGTCACACGCGTACCTACGGAAGGAGATCATGCTTAGTAGAAGACAGTGAAACAGGGGGGCCCTCACCAAGAAGGGCTGATGGACACCGTGGCTGCGCCCGTGGCCTTCAGCTTGGGAACAATGGTGAGGGTGGCCTGGGCGGGCAGTTTGCTTCTGTTGGGCCCAGGGTGGTTGCGTTCGAGTCACAGTGGCACCAACAGCAGGGGCAAATGGATGAACGGCCTTAACACTCTCGGGGTTGGCTCAGTGCCCCAGCCGTTGTCCCCCACCCTGCATCCCAGGGGACATTTGGTGCCCACTTCCAGCACGCAGCCATGTGTGGAGGCACCCTAGACCAGAGAGAGGGTGCTGCAGGCCGGCCTGTGACGATGAACAGTGGTCAGCGATGGTGGTGCCGTCCTGCTAACATCCTGTAGGTGTGGGGAGTCCCTCACCACAACACCTGCTGGAGGATGAAGGGTTACTCCCTCGGAAGCCCGGAGAGGGCATTCTCTCCCTGGCTGGGAAGGTGGGCCCGCAGTCGGCATGGCCCCTTGGAAATGAGCTGTGAGCAGGTTTACAGACGCTGCTGCGCCCTGCCTTGCTAAGGAACCTACCAGCGTGGTGCCAAGGCAGGTCTCACCTTGTGTAAGCTTGCCACCCACGACGAGGCACAGGCACCCAGCGAGGAGCAAAGTCATGGCCAGTCTCTCCCCCAACCTCCACCCCCACCCCCAGGCTCTGACTTCAGATTGAAAGAAAACAATGGGGCCCGCCAGTCAACGAAAAACAACTGAGCAACCACTAGACACCTGGCCTTCCCGTGGACAGCAGCCAGCGGAGGCCCCAGCCCCAAGGGAAGCCAGCCACTATCAGATCATCGTAACCATAGCTACCGGGGAGGGGAGGGAGGGAGGGATGGTGGGTGTCTCATTTTCTTGAGGAGGAAACAGAGGCCCGGGGAAGACCAGGCCCAGGTGGAAGCGGCTGCAGCACCATCCATCAAACTTGGCCATTGCCACCTGACAAGGCTGACTCCTGGCAGTCCTGGTGTGACACAGGAAAGTGGCTGTGGGTGGTGACTGTTTCAGCAGGGGCTGCTAACCCTTCTTTCTGCAATGCCACCGGGTGGGTTTGGCCTTTCAGACCTTGGGTCGGTAGTGACCGAACCCCACGTGCCACCCAGGGACCTCAAAGCAGCAGTGAATACAGTGAAATTGAAGAGCCTTAAAAACACCAAGGACTTAGGGAGCACAGATCACAGGATACAGATGTAGCCGGAGAAGTCTCTCTTTCTCAAGCCGGGCTCACACAGGAACCAATTCCACTACCAGAGTCAAATCTGACGCATCTGGGGCCTCACAGGACACAGTGTTGAACTGCTCCCTGGGGTTTCTTTCTGACGTGGTATACATTTAGGAGACAGACAGCCTCATCGTTCTCCCTAAGAGCAGCCAGTGGGTTTGAACTGCCAACCTTGCGGGTCATTGGTCCCAACGAGAACCTCTATGCCCCCAGGGCTCCAGGGTTCTGAGCAGCAGTCTAACAGTTCCTGAATACAAAGGCCATGCTTGGCAGTAGCCAATGTCAGCCCAGCCCATGTTCCAATGTGTTACGCTGTGTAGTCCAACCACCAGATCTGAATCCAGATGCTGCCACCTGCCAAGCGCATATCCCTCTTCCAAGCCCTCCCCGTCCCTTGCAAGGTAAATAACACACACAGTGGGGATATGATCTGTCAGCTATCTGCCCGACAGGGCTGGTAGACGGTGAGCTCCTGTGAGAATGACACATGCGTATATCTAGGGAACATCTACTCCCTACAAGTTGTGACTAGAATGTTGATCCAGTGGAAGAAGGAGGTGCCAGAGCCAAGACTTACACCCCACAATCTCACACAACTTTCCCCCCATCCTTTTGTCTCTTCCCCTCACCTTGGTTCACACCAGACCAGCTCTTTCTCAGACTGTTTCTGAGCAGGCTTCATTCACTGGGGCAGCCCTCAGTCCACCCAGCCAGGTTCAAAGTCCCTGGGGGAGGGGGGGGCGGGGAGAGAGCTCGGGGGTTTCCTGGAAGAATCAAAGAGCTGCTCTCCAGGGGGCCTCACCCTCTCCTCCCTGCTTGGCTTTCTTCCTCCCACCTCCAGGAAGGCTCCAGGAGCCAGGCAGAGCAGTCCTGGCTCAGCTGCTAGGTGACCTTTAACTTGTCACCTCCCCACCACTGCTAATTAGCCACCAAATGGCACGAGGGGGCGTCAAGTCTGGCTCGGGGTTTAATGAAAGTCCCTCTGAGACACTGACTGACTTAGCGCAGGTGTTCTCAGACGTGTAACTCGCCTGACCACCCCTCCTTGCTGCCCTAAGCCTCTCCTTGTGCAACCCAACTTCAAGGGACGCCTAGGTCCTCGTGCTCACTGATTAAAAATATCCACTTGGGCCCACCCAGGTGGCACCCTAGTTCTAAGAGGATCTGCTGGTTCGCCTGGGCATTCGGGGGGCACAGTGGTTAAGCTGTTCACTTTAGAGTCAGGGGGTTCACACCCGGGAGCTGCTCCGAGGGAGAGAGAAAGCGCACTGTGCTTCCCTGGAGACCTCAGCCCCGCTGTGGTGAGCTGCCCCGGAGTCAGAGGAAGATATTGCCTGGTGCGAGGCCAACCCCTTGGTCGTTGACAGAAGGGCCCACTGTGTGCGGAAGGATTTTCACTGGCTGGCTTCCACCAGGAGACCACCAGGCCTTTCTTCCTGGTCTAGCACGGCGGATGCCTGTTGACAAGTCAGTGAACCTAGAGCAGGGCTGGAACTGCCCAAGGGGCGTCTAGGCTACGACCTTTACCGCAAGAGAGAGCCCTTTTCCCACCACACGGAAGCCGGGGGAGGATTCTCACACCCCAGTCTCTTTGGCTATTGCAGAGCAGCATCAAACCGTTGTGCTACCACGGTGTGTTCAGCAACCACAAACTCACCACCACCAAGTCGATTCCAACTCATAGCCGCTGATAGCCCTGGGGCTTTCCAGGATGGTAATTCTGGAAGTAGGACGGCTCACCTGTCTCCCACAGAGCAGCCCGTGGTTTTGAACTGCTGACCTTAAAGCTAGCAATCCGCGCTCCATCCCTGACAAGCGAACCATATCCTAGGAAGTGAGAGCCGCCGGTGTAGACTTCTCAAAACCTCCTCCAGACGCTGCATCACGCCCTCCAGAGGATCACCGTACTTCTCACAGCGGCCAACGTGTTAGGAAGACCTGCACGTCCTAGCCATGGGCCCTGCTCACCTTTCTCCTCCATTCGTTCAAGTCCACTGCCATGGCCTCTTTCTGCTTCTCACACAAGCCAAGCTCATTGAGACTTCTTGGCCCTTTCATCTAGAATATTCTACACACCCACAGCAAGCAACTTCAGCTCTCAACTCAAAGGCCACCTCCCCACAGAGGCTCTCCCTGACGATCACCACCACCTGCCTCCTCCCACCCACCAGCCTTGAATGGACAGACAGCACCTGTAGCTGATGATGCTCGAAACAGTATTTTCCTCTTGGGCAACCATTTGGAAATAATGCAGGTTTATTCTTCCCCAAAATGTTCCAGAAAAGACTTTTTTCCCCTCAACAACGAACATTTTAGAGCCACCTTTTAGCCGAACATTTTAGAGTCGCCTTCCTCGCCTGCTTTGTTTCCCTTGCGTCTGCGCGTGTCTGGCCTCCCCTGCTGCACTGCCGCCCCATGGCTGGCCCCCGGCCTGGCTCGGCAGGGCCCACAACGCGCACCTGATGGGCCAGCCGGACTCCAGGTGAGAGTGAGCTACCCAGCTCTGACAGCGGATGTCCAGTCACCTCCAGGAACACAGGCATTTCAGGCTGAAGGGGAGAAACTAGAACAGGAAACCCCCTTTCCCACGGATCCCACAGCTCTCCCATTCTGGTTCCCTGCACGGGGGTCTGTGGCCCTGGGACAGCAGAGCAGGGTGAGGCCAGCAAGCCTGGGGCCCCCAGGGAACTTCAAACTCAGATCGCTTTGGTTCCTGCTCGCTTAACCCCTGAGCCACCAGGCCTGCTTTTGGCTCTACTTTTTGTTTTTGTTTTTGTTTTTTTTTTTGGGGGGGGGGCATCATTGCCCTCTGGGGGTCATGAGAGCTCCCCAGCGCTGCTCCTGAGAGCCGCCACTGGATTTGAACCGCCAAGCCCGCGGCCCGCAGGCCACAGTCCCGCACTCAACCACTTACACCACCGGGGCTCAGCCCTTGCTCTGCACCCTCGAGACCCACAGAGAACTGCCCCAGCGGGTTCCCCAGGGAGTCATCGCTCAGCAAGGAGACCACCCCGGCTTTCTCTGAGGGGCCACGGGTGGATCCGAACCCCGACCTTTCCTGACACAGCACACTTCCAGGCTCCTGGACCCCGAGAACTTGCCTTTGTTCTCTCATGATGTCCATGCGTGCCTCCTCCATCCGATCTTCTTTGGTTTTTTTTTCAATGATTTTATGGGGGGGCTCTTACAGCTCTTCTAACATTCAATACATCATTTGTATCAAGCATATGTGTACACATGTTGCCATCTTCATTTCCAAACTTGATCCCTTGGTATAAGCTCTTCCCTTTTTCTTTTTCTTTTTTAAAATAAACTACTGTACTGGGGGCTCCCATCCAGTCTTATTTCAGAACCACTGTCAGGGTTCTGACCGTGCTTTGGTGGGGGGGGGGTAGGTCTTTGCACTCTAGAGGTCTCCTTCCAACATCAGCTATGTCTCCAATCCTGCCAGAGCAACGTTCTACCAGGCACCTCACCTCCGAAGTGTTCGATGTTTTACGGGTACAGCACAGCCTCAAAAAGAGAATTACTTTGGGGGGGCATGGCGAGGGAGGGAATGAGGAGCTATTACCAAGGGCTCATGTAGAAAGCAAATGTTTTGAAAATGACGATGGCAACAAATGTACAAATGTGCCTGACACGATGGATGGATGGTGATAAGGGTGGTGTTGTATGAGCCCCCAATAAAAAAATTTATTTTAATTATTTTTCAAGCCCGGCTCCCCTCCAGGCCCACTCAGTGGCGTGAGATTCGAGAAATCAAACCCACTCTTTCCTGCCTCCCTGTGGGGTCCCCTCAGGTCCCTCGACTGTCAACATCTGGCCATGCCTGAGTTGAATGGAGTTTTTTTTCCCCCAGTGGTTTTACTGGGGGCTCTTACAGCTCTCATAACATTCAATGCATCATTGGTATCAAGCATATTTGTACACTTTGCCATATTCGTTTCCAAAGAATGGAGATTTTTTTTAAGGCGAGCTGGTAATACAATCCACAGCTCCTCAAGTCTCACCAACGAGTACAGCAGCTGGTCCCAACCCAAGGAGTTGGGGTTGGAGGGTCTCGGAGGACATGGAGGGAGGGCATGGTCAGGAGGAACTCGGCAGGAAGAGCGTCTCCTGTGGGTGGACCAGGTGACCCGTGCAGTAGACAGGAGGCAGGGAGTTGGGGGGGCGGGGGGGCGCTCTAAATGTAGCCCAGTCCCATCCACTTCCCCTGGACTCCTGGAGAAGGAGGCTGTTATCCATGGAAGTCTGTGCCGCACATTCCTTACCATCCTGGAAGACGCTGCTGAGTGGAAGAAAGGATGCCATCAGTCCCCAAGTTACTTCCTAAATATATTAAGTCGATCGTGTAGGAAACTTGGAGTACGTTCACCTAGTTCTCTGGTGCCAGGCTGGGGCCTTTCCTGTGCCTCTAGTCAACATGACTGTGATGGGTCAGCCCTTTAAATCTGAAGACAGATTTACATAACATTAAAGGGCAGGCACTAATCAAATATTTATAAACCCAAAATACTGATCACATAAACGGGGGGGGGGGGGGGAAGGAGGGGGACAAGCCACTGTCACTTCTAAATGCCGCTTCAAAGCAACAGAAGACCCAGCCACAGGTGGCAAAAATCCTCCAGGCCGCCAGCCTCAGGTTAGGAAGCCTCCTCTTTGCCAAGGTCCCCATTGCGTTGAAGGTAAAGGGAATTAGGTCTCACCTGGAAAG
>PVJH01019380.1:0-42800 GCA_004026705.1 Nesogale talazaci
AAAAAAAAAGAAAAGAAAAGAAAAATGCTATGCTAGGCAGAGCTTTTGTAGTATGCTCTCTTCTATGCTAGGCGCGCATCCAACCACTTGCTCTGTTACTGCACCCAGTGGCGATCTCTGGAAAGGTTCTTTTGACTCTAGTGGATTTTTTCTTAAAAGTGGTTTTGCTTGAACCTCATTTTTTTGTGATGGCCAATTTCAGAGAATAGCATGTGGTTATGAAATGTTATCTCCTGCTCAGGAAAAATGCTGCAGAAACCGTTGTCATGTTGAACACAACTTACAAGGACAGAGCTCTGGGAAAAACTCAAGTGTACGAGTGGTTTTCTCATTTCAAAAGAGGTGAAATGTCCATTGATGACAGATCTCGTTCTGGACATCTGTTAACTTGAATAGACGAAGGGGTTGACACAATTCATGCAATTGTGCTGTAAGATGGATTATGGACCACAGAAGAGATGGGAAAATCCTCTGGACTATCTTGGAGCTCAGTCCAGAGAATTTTCACAGAAGATTTGGGAATGAAGAAGGTCGCTGTAAAATTTGTGCCTGGGGTGCTGGCTGACCAGGAAAAAAATGTGTCAAGTGGAAACATGGCTGTGCTTTGAAAGAACAGCTCTAAAATGACCAGAAATTTTCCCCAAGGTCATTACTGGTGAGGAGACATGGTGCTATTCTATTTACCCTGAGAGCAAACATCAATCAAGCCAGTGGAACATGCTACTTTCACCTCATGCATAAAAGCTCGTCAAGGGAAATCAAAGATCAAGACGATGCTCATTACATTTGGAGATTGTTCCACCAGGTCAGATTGTTCATCAAACTATCTATTTATAGGTTCTGCAAAGATTGCATAACAGTGTGTGGCAATAAAGGCCTGATTTGTGGCGGACAGGGAAGTGGTTTTTGCCACTGTGACAAGGCATTTGCTCATGCAACCATTTCAGTGTACAAGTGTTTGGCAAAATTCTGCATGCCTCTCATATTCCACATACTTGACTCATCTGATCTTGCTCTGTGTTATTTCTTTTTGCTTCCACAAATGAAGAGGGGCATGAAAGGACAACAATTTGATGATATAGAAGAGGTGAAGGAAAAAACAAGGGACATGCTTGTCAGCCATCCAAACAGATGAGTTTGAAAAATGTTTCCAAGAATGGACTCACAGATTTGACAAATGCCTTAAATGTAATAGAGGTGATAAAACTGAAGGTGATAAAGTTGCTTAGTAAAAAAAAATACATAGCTTTGGGGGAAAAATTCTTTTTTTTTTTTTTTGGTATTCCCTCAGATATGCCAGAGCCACCTACTGCTACCCTAGCATCCACAGTGCCTTCCTTGAATACAGGACGGGGACAAAATATATCTTCAATCTCATGGTAGATTTTAGAATGCCCTTTCCATGTACACTAAAACAGTTTCCGATGGTTCAATTTTTTTCCTTCAAGAAATATCTCCTTCAGAAAGACTAATCTTTCAGCACACCACATATCTTACACTGTCCTGCTTCTATTCATAAGGTTCTCAGTGGCTAATCCCCCAGAAACAGTCTATTCTTTCTTCATAGTCTCTTCTTAGTCTGGAAGCACAGCTGAAACCTTTTCAGAAATAAAGAAAACTCTCTGCCATCCAATTGATGCTGACCCTTAGTGACTCTGTAGGACAGGGTAGAACTGCCTCTGTGAGTTTCCAAGATCGTAACTTCTTTAGAGGAGTAGAATGCCCCATCTTTCTCCCAAATAAATGTGTTAGTTGTGGAAAATTCTTCAACAACACCGAGTAAACACACTGACAGACAAATGATAAGCTCATTAGGGAGCCCTCAAAAGATGAAGGAATTAATACTTTCAGGGGGTGGACCTTACAAAGTAAAGATTAACTTCCTATTACTAGTTGTTATTCTAAATGGGAATGCAGGCTAAAAGGCGAAAAAACAAAACAGGGTTCGGAAAGAACTACATTACTGTATAACTAATATTTCCCCAGAGGATGATAAGAAAGTGTGACTATGAGAAGAATTTTAGTGGTAATAGCAGCATAGAGAAACATTGAACCTTTACAGAGTGCTCTTATTGAGAGTTAAAATATTTAATATAACAAAGTAAAAGATAATTAACATAGATATTAAATGCATAATGCATTAATATTTACAGTAAATTCAAATTGGTGGCATGGTTGGTTAAGTGTTTACAGCAAACCACAAGGTTAGCACAATTCGAACCTGCAAGTTGCTCTTAAGCAGAGATAGGAGGCTGTCAGCCCCCATAAGGATTTACAGGCTCCATGGCCTCACTTGATGACTAGCCTCCATGAAGAGATCACTGAAGATATGAGTTCTATTAAAAAGTATAGTGAAGAAATCAGATGGTACCTGGCTAACAGAAAGAATAGTGATTGGGGTCTTAAAGGTCTGTCTTTTTAAAAAAATTAAATCATTTTATTGGGGACTTGTACAATCCACACATATATCCATTATGTCCAGCACTTTTATACATTTGTTTCTCTCATCATTTTCAAGACACTTGCTTTCTACTTGAACCCAATAACCTCTCCTCATTTTCCCCCTCCCTTCCCACAATCCCATCCTTCATGCACCCTTAATAATTTATAAATTATTATTTTGTCATATTTTATACTGCCTGATGTCTCCCTTTATCCACTTCTCTGCTGTCCATTCCTCATGAAGGAGGTCATATGTAGATCCTTGCAATCTGTTTTCCCTTTCTATCCTACCTTCCCTTCACCTTCCCATTATCGCCCTTCTAACCACAGGTCCTGAGAGGTTCTTTTGTCTTGATTTCCTGTGTTTTCAGTTTCTATCTGTACCAAAGTACATCCTCCAGTCCAGCTGAATTTGTAAGGTAGAATTGGGATCATGGTAGTGGAGGGTGGGAGGAAGCATTTTAAGAACTAGAGGAACATTGTATGCTTCATCATTGCCACTGAACCCTGACTGACTCATCCCCTCCCCAAGACCCTTCTATGAGGGAATCTCCCGTTGCTTACAGATGGGCATTGAGTCCTCATGCTGCACTTCCTCTCATTCACAATGATAAGACTTTTTGTTCTTTGATGCATGATAGTTGATCCCCCTCAATCCCCCTCGTGATCACTCAAACTGCTGTGCTTCTTCCATGTGGGCTTTGTTGTTTCTCAGCTAGATGGCCACTTGTTTATCTTTAAGCCTTTAAGATCTCAGACACTATATCTTTTGGTAACCAGGCACCATAATCTTTCTTTACCACATTTGCTTATACACCTGCTTTGTCTTTAGCAATCAGGTTGGGAAGGTGGATATCTCAGATTGCCGAATTATTAGAACAAAGTGTTCTTGTATTGGGGGAGTACTTGAACAGGGACTCACTGTCTATGTGTTTCTAAAGACCAGTCTTAATGCAAGCAACCATCTAAGTGGAGGCATCAAATAAGCCCACACAGAAATGTACCAGCCTGTGTGATCTGAGGATTGTAAAACATAAAATGCTAATCTGGAGGAAGGAATGATGCCAGAGCTTAAGTTCTGAACATTCTGTTTAAATAACATTGTGGATGACAGTGGATCCCCAAATTCAAGAACCCCAAATCCATTTGCAAGGCCCTCATATGGATTAAACCTCTGGTGAATTCCTCCTGACCATAATTTAGGGATGTGAATAGCCTTGCTGTCAGACACAAAGCATTGAAAAGTTGATTATGGCGGAAGTAGTTAGATGAAAATGTAATACATTATTATTTGATCTCCCATGACTCATTTTAAATTAGTTCTAATATTTGATATTTCTCTCTGAGGTTTCTCTCTCTGTTGTATAGTTATGGCTGTTGATTTTTTTGTATGTACGTTTTGTATGTTTTTTGTATATGGAATCCAGGGTAGGTAAATCTATGGAGACAGTAACTGGATTAATAATTACCTATGAGCCTGGAAGGAGAGGTTGGAAGGAAGTGTGGTCCTAGTGACAGCAAAAAAGAAGAAAAGATTCTAAAATGGATTGTAGTGATGATCCCACAGCTCTTCTGTGTTTCAAGGCTTCAACTGTCATCCACAGCTTTCTGCAAACTGAGTGTTCAGAATTTACAATCTGCTTAATTTAAGACAAGCCTTTTTGTAAATATTACATGTAAATCTTAGAGTAGCATTGTAGATAGAAATAGTTACTTTAAAAGAATAATTTTATTGGGGGCTCATACAACTCTTATCAAAATCCATACATCCATCCATAGTGTCAAGCACATTTGTCCATTTTTTTCCCCTCATCATTCTCAAAACATTTGCTTTCTACTTGAGCCCTTGGTATCAGTTTCTCATTTCCCTCCTCCCTCCTCCCTCCCCCTCTCTCATGAAATCCTGATAATTTATAAATTACTTTGTCATATCTTATCCTGTCTGGAATCTCCCTTCATCCACTTTTCTGTTGTCCATTCCCCAGGGAGTAGGTTATATGTAGATCCTTTTACTCGGTTTTCCCTTTTTACCCCACCTTTCTTCCACTCCCTTGTGTCACCACTCTCACCAGTGGGCCTGAAGGCATCCTCTGTCCTGGATTCTCTGTTTCCAGTTTCTATCTGTATTAGTCCTGGTGTACATCCTCTATTCTAGCAGGATTTGTAAGGTAACATTGGAATCATGATAGTTGGTTGGGGGAGGGGGGGGAAGAAGCATTTAAGAACTAGTGGAAAGTTGTATGTTTTATCGTTGCTACACTCACCCTGACTGGCTTGTCCCTTCCCCGTCACCTTTCTGTGAGTCGATGTTCAGGTGTCTACAGTTGGGCTTAGGTCCCCAATCTGCACTCACCCTCATACACAATGATAATTTTTTTTTGTTCTTCGATGCCTGATATAGGATCCCTTTGACACCGTGTGATCACACAGGCTGGTGTGCTTTTTCCATGTGGGCTTTTTTGCTTCTGAGCTAGAGAGGCACTTGTTTACCTTCAAGCCTCTAAGACCCCAGATGGTATGTCTTTTAATAATGGGGCACCATCAGCTTTCTTCACCACATTTGCTTATGCACCCATTTGTCTTCAGCGATCATATCAGGGGGGTGAGCACCCAATGAAATGATTTTTTTTGTTCTTTGATGCCTGATCCCTGCTTCCTTTGACATCTCGTGGTCACACAGGCAGGTGTGCTTCTTCCCTTTGGGCTTTGCTGCTTCTTAGCTAGATGACCACTTGTTTATCTTTAAGTCTTTAAGACCCCAGACACTATATCTTTTGATAGCTGGGCACCATCAGCTTTTTTCACCACATTTACCTATGCGCTGGCTTTGTCTTTGGTGCTTGTATTGGGACGGTGAGCATCATGGAATGCCAGTATAATAGAAGTGTTCTTGGGAAATAGTCACTTTCTATTACAGTTAAGGAAACTGAGACCTGGAGCAAATGACATTTGCCTAAGGCTATAAAACTAAGGAGGATGGAAGTGAATTTGCACCCAGGTGTGCAAGGCTCCGAAGTCTGCATCCTTTCCTTTCTACCACATCTTCTCTTGTGTGTGGTCTTAAAAATCTCATAGCAATTAAATGGATCCCAACACCTACTGACCTGATAGGACAGAGCAGAACGGCCTGTAGGGTTGCCAAAGCTATCATCTTTACAGAAGCAGACTGCCACACTTAATCCCTGTGCCATGAGGGTTCTTTCACTGGCACTAGAAATTAGATAAATGTACTACTCCCTGCCATCAAGATAATGCTGTCTTATAGGGACCTTATAGGATGGGATAGGACTATTCCTGTAGGATTCAGAAACTGTAACTATGTACAGGAGTAGGAAGCCTATCTTTCTTCCAAAGAAAGGTACCAACTCTTGGAAATTCTACAACCATGGAAGGTAAACATGAGAGTATCTGAAACAACAACCAACAGTTAAAAGAAAGGGTAGACGCTGAAGCTATCTCTTTCTGTACCTCTTACACACATGTTGATCCTAAGAGGGCTCAGGAAACTTATTACACTGTAGTATTTTGGGGACTTTATTTTTCCTCCCATCTGATTCCCTCACTTACTTAGTTCAGAAATATTCCATTGTTTTGATCTGGAGAGATTGAATATATTCAAATATGGCAAGAAATAACTTTTAAAATTACCTTTAGTCCAATTTTAGAAATTTTATGATTTACTTGAAAAGAAAATCTGTAAGGATTGCTCTATGACATTTACCATCTAGGTTGGAAAGTGAGCCTTGGTAGAACAATAGTTTCAGTAGCATTTCAACTAATTTTTCAAAAAGCCCTAAAGTGAAATGAGTCTACAACCTTTCTTGTCATTGTTAGGCTTATGAACTCAATGCTGAGTTCCTGACACTGTTGCCGACAACTGTAAACGTATACCAGGGTAGCTGTCGTGGTTGCAGATGCTTTGGAGTCAATTACCACTCATAGTGGCCCTGACCCCAGGTGACAGAGCAGAATTGGGTTTTACTGGTGGAACAAGGCTTATGTCCCGCAGAGTTGTTGGGTGGATTTATGTCTGGGAAATCAGTGATCTCCACCGACCTCTTTCGTCTCAGTGTAGTGTTAGCCCTTGCACAATGTTGTGGCGTCACGACCGTTCATCACCCCAGAAGGAAAAATCCATACCTCTGAAGCAGCCAGTTCCCCTTCCCCCACCCCTACCTTCAACCACTGGTAGCCATCCATAGGTGTTGTGTTTTTTGGGGACTTAATTCAGGCTCCGTCCAATCAGTGGGTTCCTGCACTAGGTGACTTTCTGTTCTGGCTTCTTCCACACCACATCGTGTTCCATCCCTGCTGCAGCATGCTTCAGGGCCACAGCCCATTCTGCTGGTGGTGGTGTTGGTTGTCTTCAAGAGAACTCTGACTTATGGCAACCTCATGTGTGTCGGAGTAGAATTGCTCCGGAGGGAGTCCCAAGGACCGTGAGCTTCTGAAAGCAGGCCCATTGTCTGAATTGCCTTTGGGGGAGGTCGAACCTCCAACTTTTGGGTTAGCAGTGAAGAGCTTCACTAACTGTTTGTGCTGCCCAGGGACTGAGAGACCTTTATTATTTCTTTTTCAATATATATTTTATTGGGGGCTCTTGCCACTCTTATACAGTACATCATATGTATTAAGCATATTTATACACGTTGCCACATTCATTGCCAAACATTTTCTACTTGAGCCCCCGGCATAAGCTCCTCTTTCTCCCTTTCCTCTAGTTCTTTTTTTTCCCCAGCTCTCCTTATTTCTCTTCCCCCTTTTACCTCCCCCATGAGTCCCTAATAATTTACAAGTTGCTATCACCTCTTCATATCGTACACTGTCCAATGTGTCGCCTCACCCACCCTCCATGTTCTCCGCACTCCAGAGAGGAGGTCACATGTAGATCCCTGAAATTAGTTTCCCCTTTCTACTTCACCATCCCTCCACCCTCCCAGTATCACCCCCCACCCCACCACTAGTCCTGGGGGATTATCCATCCTAAGTCCCCATGTTTCTGACTCCAGTGTACATCCCCTGGTCTAGCTGAATCTGTTTGGTAGAAGTGGGATCATGATAGTGGGTGGGAGGAAGCATTTGAGAACTTGAAAAAAGTTGCATATTTTCATTGCTACCACACTGTACCTTGACTGGCTTATCTCCTCGCTGCAACCCCTCTGTAAGAGGATGTCACTTCACTTATTGATGGGCTTTGGGTTCCCAATCCGAACTCCTTCTCATTTATAATGACATAATTTTTAGTTCTTAGATGCTTGATACCAGATTCCTTTGACACCTTGTGGTTGCACGGGTTGGTGTGCTTCTTCCATGTGGGCTTCCTTTCGAGCTAGATGGCTGCTTGTTTATCTTCATGTCTTTACGACCCCAGATGACACGTCTTTTGAGGCCTTTCTATGGCTCATATCCACTCAATAACATTGCACTGTATGGCTACACCACAACCCGTAATCTGAAATTGGAGCAAACACCCAGCGTGTTTTGCTGGGTTCAGAGGCTCTACTGTTCCTTGGGTCTGGGAGGACAAGAGCACACACACACCTACCTTTTCTTCAAAGAACTTTTTCCTTAATTTGGCATCTTTGGGGGGCATGGTTTTCCTGAGGTTCCGGTACCACTTCCTGACAATATGCCCTCTCCAATAGGCTTGGATTCTAAAACACAGACACAGGAAAGTAATGACATCACGATGCCTTTAACAGAATTTTCAGTATTTACACAAGTCCTGGTGACAGAGTGGGCTGGCTGTACCCTGAGCTGCTAACCAGGAGGTCAGCAGTTCGAACCCACAGCTGCTCTGTGGAGAAAGATGAGGCTCGCAAGGTTATAGACTGAAGTCTTAGAAACCCAAAGAAGTGGTTCTCTTCCTCCCTGAAGGGTTGTTATGATTTGGAATTGGCCTAATGGCAGTGAGTTTGGAACTGGAAGTAGGGCACTGGGGAGATACGGTGGCCAAGAAGAGAGACAAACTCTCCACCCCACATCTTTTAAAAAATGAGTTATCCTTAGCTGGTTTTCTCAAAAGCTACCTCCATTTAGCAAGTGAGTTTTGTTTTTATTTATTTTTCTAATTAGGCACTGACTTCAGGAATGACTTGAGGAGGATTTTTTTTTTTTACCTTGTTGCACACTTGATTTTGAATAACCAGGCTCCATCATGAATCACTCTGGTTTGATACTGGTTCTTTCTACAGAGCGGGCAGGTTTTCTTACTTGTGAACTTTTCAAAAGCCTGAAGGCACGCCTGAAGAAAAGCATTCACTTGAAATTTTATGAGTAATTACTTATAAACAACATTTTTACCTCTAATGTAATTACAGTGTTCTTTTCTCTAATAATTATGAGACTTAGTCCAATTTAGATTATGAAGAGGAGGTTTCATCAGATGTTAACACCTTCCCCATGAAACCTGTTCCCAAAGTGATCTTTTACAAGAATATACATGCAGATACATCAAAAACTTCTGAAAAAAAATCAACTCGTGTAAAGGTAAATCATCTTTGTGTGTAAGGCTAACATGCAGTTCAATCACATGAATTAAGCTATCACTCACTTTGAAGTCTATTATTAACAACAATGCACTCTACAAACATCTGTGGTTCTTTTGTCACGTAAAATTCATGATTTTGAAACCAGGGTGAATTGTACTGTAGCCTAAAGTCATGTTTCTAACTATACCTGGTGCTGTGGCTGGAATAAATGCAACTTTTTATGAGACTTGAACAGGAGTCAGACCCGGCTGGATTGCCTTACGTCCCCAGAGTGATGGACTGCATACTTGAATATAGGAGTGAAAACAGGATTTACTTACTCTGTGAAAGACATGGGAACATGAAAGCAGCACCTGCTCGGGAGAAAACAAGAAAAAAAATGTTTGAAGTTTAAATTAGTTTAAAAGAGAAGCAACATAAATGCATTAATTAAAAGAAGACACTCGGGATGCTTAGAAGCTAAGCTGTGTTGTTTGTTTTGAAAAATTAAGAGAGTTGATTAATAACCTTGATATTTATAGTTAGTGCTTACACTTTCGTGCAGCACGACTATATAATCTCGACAAGCAACATTAACTTAACGACAATCTGTAACATCAAATAGACACATGAAGTTGGACATAAAGCCATTAGAATGGCTGTACACTTAAAAATGAAACAAGGGACAGCTATCTCTCCTAAGTTGATAATAGGGGAGAGTGCAAATTGGAGGGGGAGAAGAAGAGTCTTAGGACCGTGGGGGGTGAAGTTGGGGGGGGGCGGTTTGAGCCAGTGAGAGTAGTACGCCACGAAAGGTTAATACCATTTTTTGAGGGCTTTGTTCCATCAAATGGCATCCTTCCTTGCTTTGGAAAAACATGAGAATGTTACGATATAATTTAGATGTACTTAAATGGAAACAGCATAAGTTGTGAAGACTAAGAAAAAAAATCACTTTTTTTTGATATGCAGGGGAAGTGTGCACAAGAAAACTTCACCTTTCTGTGACCCAAAGTCCCCAAATAGTGATATTCTGGGCTGTGACAAAAGACAGAAGCTTAGGCTGAAGCAAAGAAATGGTGGTGGGTTTTGAGTGTGAGGAAAGGGAGAAACCAACAACCAGAGTGGACTATTGAACTGCCACAAACAAAGGCTCCCAGGCTGCAGCCAGCCAAGGCCTCTGGCTTTTTCCTTCCTCCAGAGAAGAGAAGAGCAGGAGGACTGAGGGAGGGGAGGGGAGCAAAGGCATTTTCCTGCAGAGGCTTTAAGGAGTGCATTCTTTCACATTCCCTGCTTAGGATGCTGACCTCAGAGCTACCAAGGCAGCCGGACTTTGGTAAATCTGTTCAGTTTTAAAAAATGTGTTCATGAAGCCTGTTTATCTGAAATGTGGGGAAAGGAAGAAATGGCACACTAAACATAAAACTTCCAATTTTCTAAGTCTCTCTTTTTTAACATATTACCCACAATAAATCTGAACTAGATAAACTCAATAATGTGGATCTTTGAAAAAATTATCACCATGTTATCTATCAGTCATCTTTTATACATTCAATTTCTCATGTTTTATTATCTTTCAGAGCATTTTATTTAAAACAGAAATTGGACAATCTACATGGAATAGAATATTCAGTATATCTAAGAAAATCTGTAAATGTACATAAATATTTATTGTGGGAAAACACCAACAGTAAAAACAAATAAGCAGTCACTTAGAAATGCCGTAGACGTTACTGTTAAACTGGACTGTACCATAGGTACCATAGGTCAAGTGACCTACAGTGATCACTTGAATTATTCATTTTCTCATTTGTTACATGGGCAAAATATTTCCTCAAGCGTATATGAGATTAATTGAAGTCATACAAATGGGAGAAGTACCAATGTTTGGTTTTAGTTAAGGAGAAATCTAAAAGCGGGGACAATAACTGAACGTGCAAACTAAAGAAAATAATATATCTTTATAACCAAAGGAAAAAAACATAGAATTTTTGTGAGAGATGTATATAAAATACCATGGAAGAAATGAGCAGGATACCTTTGGAGTTTCTCTTTAAAATCATTTTTTTAATTCTAAATTTAATCAAGTTTATTGCTGTTGAGAACACAGAGCAAAGTGCATACCTGAGTCAACAGTCTCTACACCTGCCATTTAGGGACAGAGATGACATCTTTGAGGTGTGCAATCATCCTAACCATCATTTTCTGAGCTGGTTCTCCCTAAGTAACATAAACTCACTGCCCATAAAGTTCCTACCTAGACTTCTGAGTTGCTGTTGTCAGCTTCATCTTTTATGAATAATACTTAAAAGAGCCAACTCAATGTTTTACTGGGGAATTGGGACCCTTAGTTATTGACAATAATTGCAATAGTGGGTTGTGCGCCTCTACTCTTCATCAGTGTTATTTTTCCATCATGATTAACCCTCCCTTCCTCCTATCCTCCTTCATATGGTCATTACTAATGAGTGTTCATCTCTTTCTATTTGTCTTCCCTATGTGGGGAAGGACACACAGCACACATCAATTAGAGTCCAAATCCTAGATCTTACTGCCATGGGGTCAATTTTAATTCACAGCTACCCTACATAGATTTTCAGTGGCTGTAAGTCTTTATAGGAAAAGGCGACTCCATCTTTCTTCCTGAACGCAAGGTGAGTTTGAACCAGTAAGCTGTGGTTAGCAGTCATGCACTGCTTCTCCAATGCTCACCAACTGCAGTGTTGGAGGTTCAAATCTACCAGCAGCTTCATGAGAGAAAGACGAAGGTGTCTGTGTCTGAATGAAACTAACTAACTAACTAACTAACTAACTAACCTCACTACCATCCAATCAATTCTAACTCCTGGGGACCATGAAGGGCAGTGGAACTGTAACTGTAGGTTTCTGAGACTCTAAATTTATGGAAGGACAAAGCCTTCTCTTTCTCTTGTGTAGTGATTGGTTTCAAAGTGCTGATGGTGTGGAAAGAAGCCCAATGGCATAACCACTACACTACCAGGGCTCCTCATGGAGGATCTCTCTGAGGCAGAATTGACTTGATAGTGGTGGGATGAGTTTTGAGTATAAGGTCATATAACAGTTGACCCGTTGTGGTTGGCTCATTTCACTCAGTGTCATGTCTTCCAACTCTCTTCATGTATCAGAACTCCTATGGAATGAGTAACATCATATGTGTGCACTGTGTTTCATGTGGGCATTTAGGTCATTTGTGCCTCTAGGCTGCTATGAATAGTACTGTAATGAACATTGGAGTGGAGTGGCTGGGTCATCTAGTAGTTCTGTTTTACGTTTGTAAGCAACCCCCACAATGCTTTCCATAGTCCCTTTGTCACTTTGAATTCCTACCAGTAGTAGGTACCCCCTCATCCCCAACCCACAGCCATCAAGTGGATTCCAACTCAAAATGACCCAGACAGGGTTGCCCAGGGGATACATCTTATTTTATTTCCATTTTTTATATAAACCTTTATGGGAGTTTTTTATTTATCCCATGGAGGGGGTTTGAACTGGTGGGTTTTAACTGTTGAATTTGACATTAGCAGTAAGGGTTCCAATTCCAAGATAATATGTTATTTTCTGGCTATATTTTATTCTTGGTCATCCTTGGGGGAGTGATACACTATTTTATTGTAGATTTGACTCACATCATTTGGATGGTGAATGTCGTGAACATATTTTCAGGTGTTTGGTATCCATTTTAATGTCTTCTTTGGTAAAATAGCTATTATTCAAGCCTTTTGTTTGTTATATGATTGTGTCATTTATTTATTTTTAAATCACTTTATTGGGGACTCATAACACTCTTATCACAATTCATACATCCATCTCTTGTGGCCAGTACATTTGTACATATGTTGCCATCATCATTTTCAAAACATTTTCTTCCTACTTGGGACCTTAGTATCAGTTTCTCACTTTTCCCTCCTGCCTCCACCACCCTCCATCCCTCAAGAACCTTTGAGGAATTATAATTTATTATTTTTTTCATGTCTTATACTGACCAATGTCTCCCTTCACCCACTTTTCTGTTGTCCATCCCCATGGAAGGGAATTATACATTCATCATTGTGATCAGTTCTTCCTTTCTCCTCCCACCTTACTCTCTCCTACCCTCC
The DNA here is from genome assembly GCA_004026705.1 of Nesogale talazaci. Lineage (NCBI taxonomy): Eukaryota > Metazoa > Chordata > Mammalia > Afrosoricida > Tenrecidae > Nesogale > Nesogale talazaci. The sequence goes on from PVJH01019380.1 coordinate 13,031, forward strand.
TGATATGGTCCTGAAGGGTTTATCTGTCCTGGGTTCCCTGTATTTCCAGCTCTTATCTGTACCTATTAATACTCTGCACTAGCCAGATTTGTGAGGTAGAATTGGGATCATGATTGGGGTGGGGGTGCATTAAACAACTAGAGTAGAGTTGTATGATGCTTCAGTGCTACACTGTACCCTGACTGATTCATCCCCATGACCCTTCGGTAAGGGGATGTCCAATTGCTTATAGATGGGCTTTGGGTCTCCACTCTGCACTCCCCCTCATTCACAATGATATGGTTTCTTGTTGTGTCTTTGACCTGATCGATACCTCATGATCACATCAGTCTGGGTCATTTATTTGTTGTTGTTATCGTTGTCAAAGACATGCGTGCATATATAGAGATCAGTACAGATACAAATGTGCACCCACTACTTATCTGTCCATTTGTTTTAGTGTGGTGGCTTGTTTATAGCTCTGATGCTGGAAGTTATGTCACTGGTGTTTCAAATGCCAGCTGTGCCACACAAAGAGCAGGTTTCGGCTGAGCTTCCAGCCTAAGAACAGACTAACAAGTAGGAAGAGGCTTTCCACTTCTGAGGGATTCGCAACGGAAAGCCTTATGGAGGCAGCGAAGGATTGCTGGATACTGAAAGCCTTACGAGTAGGAACACTGTCAGATAAAGTGCCAGAAAATCAGCCCATCAGCTTGGTTGGCATTTAAAATAAGAAAGGTAAAGAGCTGCCTTCTCAAAGTACAGTCGGCCATAATGCCCTCCCTAGACAGGATAAAGTTTTCCCGACCAACATTTGCTGAGGAGGCACAAGTCAAAATGAGGACAAACACTAACATGTATGGTCCTGACAGGTCCGAAGAGTTAATGATGGAATGCTAACTATATGAAGTATGAGCCTAGGGAAATTCATTGTTGTCAAAAACGAAATGGAATGCGGCCTAACCCCCGGTGGTGTAGTGGTTGAGTGCGGGACTGCGGCCCATTGGCTTGGCAGTTCAAATTCAGCAGCAGCTCTCCGGGAGCAAGGCTGGGTAGCTTCCATGACCACCAGAGGGCAATGATGCCCCCCCCCCCCAAATGAAATGGAATGCATATAGACAGACATCCTAGGCATTAGTGAGTGAAAGTTGACTGGTATTGGCCATTTTGAATCAAATAATTATATGGTTTGCTATGCTGGATATGACAAATTTATGGGGATTTGTCATAAAAATGGGTACTTCAAGATCTGATGTGAAGTATAATGGTGTCTGTTACAGGATAATTTCTATGCCCATAAAAGGAAATCCAGTCAATACAACTATTATTCAAGTTTATGCACTGTGTTAGTCTGGCTAGACTACAGAAACAAATTCATAGAAACTCTTATGTGTATAAGAAAGAGGTTTATTTATGTGTATATTTTGTATTTATGTATATATTATTTATTTATGTGTATAAGAAAGAGCAATTGAACATTGAGAAAACATCCTAACCCAGTTCAGTCCAAGGTCATAAGTCCGATGTTAGCCCATATGTCCAATACCAATCTATAAAGTACTCTTCAGACTCACGAAACAAATGAAGGATGATCACATGTGAGTGGGTAGAAAGTCCCATGGCATTGTAAGCATCTCAGTGCTGAAAGGGGTTTCTGGCTTCAGTGATCTGGTTCCATCTAGTAGGTCCATGTGGCTTCTCCTCCAGGATGTCTCACAGGGAGTCAACCTTGTGCCTTGTCAGTAAAGCATCTCCATGGGAGTGAACTGAGATAATGTCTCCTGCCTCCAAGAAGGAACTACCAGATTTCCCAGAATTTCAGGGGAAGTCCATACCCACACAGAGGTCTCATTGGCTATCTCCAGATTGACAGGCTAGACTCCATCCCTACACTCTTAATTCTCAAATTGACACCAGATTAGGTAACTGCCACATGCACCAAACAATAAAATTAGTAATGTAATCACTGAAGAATTCTACTAATGTCTGTAGTCAGAATTTGGTTAGATATGCATTCAGGATGCATTGATAATTATTGGTGATTGGAATGCAAATATTGAAAAAGAAGAGGGAGGAACAGTAATGGGGAACAAATGGCCTTGATCATAGAAATAAAGTTGGGGGCTTCAGGACAGAATTTTACAAGACTAAATTCTTCATTGCAAATATCTTTTCCCAACAACACAAACAGTGACTATACAAATGTACTTCAAATAAGCAGGGGACAAATTAACTGCATCTGTGGGAAAGGACAAAGATGTATGTCAGCAGCCAATATGAAGGCAGGGTCTGACAATGGAACAGATTATCAATTGCTCATGTTTAAGTTCAAGTTAAATAGCCCCAGGTATTGAAGACACACCAACTGACATGTTTCAACACTTTGATGCAGCCCTCATTGGTCTGTGCCAAGAAACTTTTCAGACAACTACCTGTCCTACTGACTGGAAGAGGTCCATAGTTGTACCCACTCCAAAGAAAGGTGAGCCAATGAAATGTGCCCATTATAGAACAATATCATTAATATCACTTGCAAGCAAAAGATTTTTTTTCTTTTTGCTGAAGATCTTCTAATAAGAGTGGTAGAAATTCACTAACAGGGAGCTGCCAGAGGTCCAGGTCAGATTCTGAAGAAGACATGAAACAAGGAATATCATTCACTGTCGATGTCAGATAGATCTGAGCTCAAAGCAAAAAAATAGCAGAATAATGTTAATGGGTGCTTTATTGATTATATGCAAAATATAATGTTGGCTGTTAAATTTTTCACATGGACCCCGAAACTTGAGAATTTTCCCTTCTATTCCAATTTCTTAGGATTTTAATAAAGACATTTTGCCTTTATCAAGTGCGTTATCTCACCTATTGAGTTAATCATGTAGCTTCCTGCCCCCCTTTTATTGATGTGGTCTATTATGTTGATTGAAATATTATGTGAAACTGTTCCACTTTACTGGAATAGACCCTACTCAGTCATGGTGTATGATTTTAAATATATTCTGTTATAGCCTCTATCGAGTAATGTTTGCTTCATAGATAGGATTAAGGAATTTCCATCCTTCTTTATCTTCAGGAAGAGTTTAAACATTGGTGTCAATTCTTCTTTAACTATTTAGTTGAATTATCCAGTGAAGCTATCTGGTATAGGTGTTTTTATTTTTGTGTGGTGGGTGGTGGCGATCATGTTTAATTAGAATGTTTTCATCAATGACCCAGTTTCTTCATTTGTGGTTCTTTCTATTTATTTCCCATTGATTCAGTTTGGGCGGTGTGCTTCTAAAAATTTATCCACATCATTTGAGGTATTCAATTTGTTGCCATAAAATTGTTCATAATATTGTCACGGTTCTCTTCATTAGTATCAGGTTAGTTGTAAGGAATTTCCCTCTGCGTTCTTTCAGTTTTATTCTGGTTATTTGAATCTTTTCCCGGTCTTTCTACTTAAACATTTTAAAATTTTATCAGTCTTTCAAAGAACAACCTTTTTTAGTTTCACAGTTTTGATTCTCTTTCAAGGTATTCAAATTTAAATTTTCATTCTTCACATGAACTGTCAGGTTAAATGTTTGATAGGATCCTTAATAAAGATGTGGCTGGGGACGGAAAGACTCCTGGTAGCATTACTAGCATTTTTGCTGTACTCGTTAGGTGCCAGTTCAGACTAAGAACGGCCCGATGAACAACACAACAAAACACTGCCCTGTCCTGTGCCGTCCTCACAATTGTTATGTTTCAGTCCATCGCAGCATAAGCACTGCGTCACTGCATCTCATTGAGGGCCTCTTTTTCCCATGGCATATTGTATTTGTTGGACCATAAGATACACCCCTCCCCCACCAAAGTGGGGGAAAGACGAGGGTATGTCTTATGGTCCGAAGGTGTGGTCCCCCAGAACATTTGTTTATGATCCCATGTGCCCACTTACTGTCCGCTGCTGTTTGCACGCTGTGGATTGCTGTGTGTTCAGGGGCAGTCCCACCTCCTGGAGTCTCAATGTCAGTCAGGTCACATGATCTGCCCAGGGCACGCCTCTCCTCATTTGATAGTGAAAGTGATGATGGTTCTTAACACCACTGTTGAGCTTACGTTGTTAAGTATTACTGTATTTGGCTTTATCTTAATAACCTCTTAGTTTACTCGTACTCTTTGGTTCAGAATATTTTTTTTCTTGTTTTCCTGCTCTAAGACTGGGTGTGTCTTTTGGTCAGGTGTGTCTTATGGTTCGACAAATATGGTACATTTACAAGGACTGGTCTCTCCTAGTCACAAATTCTGTCATCCTCCCTTCTTTCTGTCAGTCATGTTTTTTTTTTCTCTCCAAGATTCTTCACCACATCCATTCTTCAAGCACATCATTTTTTCTTCTGTCTTCCTTATTATATGTCCAACTTTCACATCCATATGAGGCAACTGAAAATACCATGGCGTGGATCAGGTTCACCTCGACATGACATTCTTACACTTCAATACTTAAAAGCTGCCTGTGCTGCACGTTTACCCAATACACCATCTTTTAATTTCTCAACTGCCGCTCCCAGGAGCATTGACTGTGGATCCAACCAAGATGAAATTCTCGACTACTTCACCCTTTTCCCCGTAGATGATAATGGTCCACGTGTGAGATTTTTGGTCTTTTTGACATCGAGTTGTTAATCTATAGTCTTTGATCTACATCAGCAAGTGCTTCAAGTCCCCCACACTTTCGGCCAGTAGTGTTGTGTGATCTGTGCATCACAGGCTTGTACTGAATTTTCCTCAATCCTGATGCCACGTCCTTCTTCATGTAGTCTAGCTCTTTGGGTTATTACTCAGCATCTGTATTGAATGTGTACAATGAGAGGATAGAACCACATCATGAGACACACCTGTTCCTTCTTTGAAGATGGGTAGTATTCCCTGGTTATATTTGAATGGTTGCCTTTGATCTTTATAAAGATTCCACAGGAACACAACACAGGCTTCTGGAATTCGCATTCTCAGTGCTTCTCTGTATCTTCTGAGCAGTTGATTCCCTCACTTTTCAACTCTTTCAGAACTAGGGATATGAAAGAATGTCTTTTGTACAGTTTTTGTCCTTGAGACTTTGATTTAGACAAAGAAAATGGAGAGTGTGGAGTTGTTTCTCGCCTATATACTTTAAATAATGAACAGAAAAAGGTAAATATTTAAAGGATTACAAAGGAAGAGGAGACTGAAAATCTTAAGCTCCTAGGCAGTGAGTGGTAAATTGAAAACAGCCCTACTACAATCATTCATGCAACCTTCTTTCTGTTAAATACCTGGGGGTGAAGCTCAAACTCTTCTTTACATATTGGGCATGGCTGCAGAGAATCTCCTTGCATGATGGATCTCTGTTTCACTTTTTCCCACTCATCTGCTGACAGTGGCAATGGAGGAGGCTCAAAGAGGCCCAACCTCTGGGCTAAGTGAAAATAATACAAAGTATGAGTTAAAGATATGGTACTCATTTACTGGTTTTATGATTTTTTTCACACAAATCTTAAAGCAAGTCATTCACACATGATTTTCTTTCAAAATATAGAAGCTGCTGGTTTTCTCTGGGGTCCCTTCAGAAGTCAGTGGCCATAGCTTACATCTACAATCATGCTTATGTAGTCATTACTTCAACTTCATAATTCTATAAGAAGAATTGATAACTAGTTTTATAAATAGAGAATTGAAGGATAATTCCTCACACATATTGGTCCAAAGTCTTCATAATTTCTCACCTAATTTATCTCAACTTTCACCACTGCCTCTTTCCAATTCATCCTGTGCCTGCCACCAGGGACCTTTATATCAAATGTGCTCCTTTTCTGGTAAAAGATTCTTATGAGTTACAATCTCTGCCAGGATAATCCCTGAACTAAACCACATCTGAGGACCTACCATACGTCTACTCTGAGTCAAGCTGGGAATTTGTAGTCTAATGAGAAACAATGGTCCTTGATAAAGTAACTAGTATGCTGGAGCAAAGTGTTGATGAGAACATGTGTGTCAACTACCACTAACTTGTCAAAGTTCTAAAAACGACAGTGCATGTTAAAAAATGTGTCCACTCCTAATGGTATCTTTGACAATATAAAATAAATGTCATATTCATGAAATAAGAAAACGAAGTAAGTCAAAACAACATCCACTGCTCTGGAGTCGACACTAACTCATAGCCTCCCTCCAGCCCAGGGTAGCATGTCCCTGTGAGTTTCCAAGGTGAAGTCTTTACCAGAGCAAAAGCTCCATCTTCTCCCACAGAACGGTCTCGCTTGAGGTTTCAGACTGCTGACCTTGTGGGTGCTCCTGCAAATTACTTGAAAATTGGGGAATTTAGGAATGGGAGTCATTTGAAAGGCAGAAGAAAAGAGTTAAAGGCTGTATCTGTCATAGAAAGTTGTTATCTATGATGTATTGTCTATGATGTATCTTTCATAGGAAATAGCAAGGAAAGATACATCAGGAGTTGGAAAATAAGAAAATTAAAGGGGGCTGAGCCCTGGTGGCGCAGTGGTTGAGTGCGGGACTGTGGCCCATTGGCTTGGTGGTTCAAATCTAGCAGCAACTCTCCGGAAGCAAGGCTGGGTAGCTCCCACGACCATCAAAGGGCAGTGATGCGCGCCCCCCCCCCCCAAAACAAAAGCAACAACAAAAAACAAAATTAAAGGATCAGTCTAGGAGATGTTATAAGAATTTCAGAAAGAAAATAGAGAAAAGGAAGAGCAAGGAAGGAGAAGGATAGGAAGAGAGAGGGAAGGGGGGAGGTGGCAGAGGTGAGGGTGGGGCTAAGTGTGTGTGTGTGTGTGTGTGTGTGTGTGTGTGTGAGAGAGAGAGAGAGAGAAAGAGAGAGAGAGAGAGAACCCAGGTCTTGGTTTCTAAATCCCACTCCTCATAGAAAAAAAAGCTGATTCTAAGCCTGAATCCTAGAATATCTTGTACCATAAACACAAAATAAGCAAAACACACAGGATGGGGATAATGTGAACAACAACAACAAACCCCAGTATTGGACTATAGGGCACAAAGTACAAAACAGATGTAGTGTCTGTACCAAAATAAACAACTGAATGAATACATCAGGGAAAAGAGACCAGTCTTACAAATAGTACATGTATATAGTGCTCCTTTCAGGAGGTGCAGTTAAGCCATCACACCTTTAAATGTGGGTTATACTCAATAATTTGCTTCCAAGGAACAGAATATGAAAGGGCAAATCATAACCTCTCAGTGGAGCAACGTGGAAAAGTCAACCATAAGCAAGTAAGTATCTCTAATATGTGATACTTAGGGCATTCTGTCTCTTTGGTGTTCTTTCCATAAACTTATAACACCAATCTAATTTTGATGAAAACATTAGACAAGCCAAAATTGAGAGTGTTCAAAAGAATACTTGACCAGTATCCTCAGAGACTGAAACAATATCATAAAAGACTGAAACAGTATCACTGAGTAGAGGAGACTGAGGACACATGACAATCTTTACGTAATGTGTTTTGAGGGGGGTGGGTTTCTGGAGTGGAAAAAAGTTATGAATGGCAGACATTTAAGTGTAGTCTTCAGTATGGGTGGCAATGCAATGTAAAAAAAATTCTCAAAGTCTCAGAAGAGATTGAAGGATTTCATTTTACTTGCATCTATAATCAGTGCTCTTGGAAACAGAGGTCAAGAATGGGGAACTACTAACAATGAGTACAAGAATGAAGAAAATGTTCTTAAACCGATTGTGGTGAGGATTATTTAACTCTTCTTGATATGATTGGACTTTTGAATGGTATCATGTGAATTATATGCCAATAAAACATCAAAAGAGAGATCACCACATTGTATCGAGCAGATCTGTTATCCAAGAGCTATCTAAAATGTTAAAGAGCAAAGAGCATTTTAAAGAGCAAATGCTACTGTTTAAGGACTAAGGTAGCCCTGACTCAAGCCATGGTATTTTAGTCACCTCATGTGCAGGAGAAAGCTGGACAATGAATAATGAAGACTGCAAAAGAATTGCTGTATTTGAGTTGGGGTTGGCAAAGATTATATTGAAAGTACCCTGCACTCGAAAAGCATAAACAAATCTGTCTTGGAAGAATTACAGCCAGAATGATCATTCGATGTAGAATGGCAGGACTTCATCTCTCATACTTTGAGCATGGCATCAGGAGTGTTCTTGGAAAAGGACATCATGGTTGGTAAAGGGCCTTGAATAGAAAGATTGATACAGTGGCTGAAACAATGAGTTCAAAAAATTGTGAGGATGGTGCAGGACCAGGAAGTGTTTTATCCTATTGTGGCCATTGAATTGGGGTCAAATTGATAGTGCCTAAGGACAACAACAAATATATATGCCATGTATTTCTATACATATATTATGTAAAATGTTAGCATTAGAGAAACATAGATGTGCATGCTCACCACTTTTGCAGCTGTTCTTTAAATCTAAAATTCGGAAGTATTTGCAAACATTAACAGCTAAAGCATTACTTTAAAAATAATTCCTCAACAAAAGCCATCTCAAAATAAAATACCTGCTGCTCATTAATTTTGTTTAATCAAAATAAAAAAACAAAACTAAGAAATTTAGTTATAAGAGCTGATTGACTATGAAAGAGTACTACATGTCAATTTGCAGGATTGAGCTAAAATAGTTTTATGTATGTATGTATGTATGTAGCTTTATTTCTTAATTGAAAGCCTTTTACTGTGAATTAGATGATTTACTGAGCAGTTCATCAGTTTTATGTTCAACAACTCATATACATTTTGTTTCAGCTCATCAGTGCAGTCTTCTCAATGTCTCTTGACTTATCTATCCCATTTCCTGCCTGTATTTCCCACTTCCATTCCTCCTTCACTAACTTTAGTGTTTGGGTAAATGCTGCCCTTTTGATCTTCCACGATCAAGTATTCTACCACAGGGGTGAATTGCATCCCAGACCAGAAGAGTGACCAATGGCCATAGTCTCAGGGTTCCATTGGTCTCGACCTAACCAGGTACCTGGTCTCGATTATGGTTTTGAGTATTATGACATTTTTCTCCTATTCTGCTTTTCAGAACAGTTGTTAGTTGGTGGTTATAGCCAGGCACCATCTAGTTTTCTGGTTTCAGGGTTGTGGAGGCTGATGCTTATGTGGCCCATTAGTCCATTAGGTAAATTAAGAGGCATATGTAGGCTGAGCCCCGGTGGCATAGTGGTTGTGTGCGGGACTGCGGCCCACAGGGTTGATGGTTCAAATCCAGCAGGAGCGCTCCAGGAGCAAGACTGGGCTTTCTACTCCCATCAGGGCAGTGATGCCCCCACCCCCCAAGCAACAACTACAACAATAACAACACAACAACGACAAAACTAAACAAAAAAGAGATGTATGTAGCTTTGAACATAGTTATTATAATTAGCAAAAAGTCTATAAATAAATAAATTAAGTACTTAAGGAGAGAACAAGAGAAATACAGCAAGTCTAAAGAAACAAAATGAAAATCCCCAAGGCAGGTCATATTATCAATACAATAGAAACCAAAAATAAAATAAAACATCTCCTAGGTATCAACCATCACTAGGTTTTCTGAAGAGACATTTCTACTCAAACTGGCTAGTCCAAACAGGAAAATGCAAACAAAATATGGATAAGAAGCAAATCAAAGAATCATAAATATAAATTTGAAAATTATAAATTGTGCATATTAAACAACGACAACAACCCCAAAGCACTGTAGTTAAGTTGAATTCTTAATCATAGGACAGTATAACTGCTCTGTAAGCTTTGCAAGGCTCACCTGTAAGGAAGCTGACAGCCACACCTTTTATCTGAGGAGTGACTAGTGGGTTTGAATGGGAGATCTTTTTAGTTAGCATGTGAGGTTATAATCACTGTACTACTAAGGTTCTTTAACATATATGTGTGTCAAAATTTTCCAAATATTCATACATTTGAAAACTTAGATGTGATATACTTCTCGAAAAATGCATTTATTAGAATTGTCACCAGAAAAAAATTAAAAAACTGTGATTGACTAGTGATAATTACCTTCTTATCTTTTCCTATCTTGTATGATAATGGGACTACAATATTTTTGGAAGTGAGTGCCAGGAATGAGTCATGACGGATCCAAATATGTAGGGGTGACATTATCATTTCAGGTCAGAGGTAAGGGAAAGTGCAATGAAGAGTTTCTAGTAAAACTTCCCAGTCTTCCCTTGTTAATTCACATCTTGTCAATGAAGACTTGATCTTGTACTGGGCAGCCATCTGGCAAACGTGTGTGCAGTCATCACCCACACACTGGCAATGGCAGGCTGGAAAGGGGCTGGCCTCAGGATACACTGCCATGCACCTGGACCAAAATTAGACAAGCTACCTCTGGGCATCTGGTGGGTGTAAGTAGACTACAAATACTGTTAAGGTTTAAGTTACTTTTACTTCAAATCACTGTATCTTAGTGATAACACTGTCCCTCCCGCATCTTCTTGCTACTCTACTCCAAAAAGTTTGGACCCCAGAGATTTGACAGGTGACTTTTCCCTGTTCATGAAACATCTCTATTTTTCACAAGTTGCTCTAAAATACTGAAAAATGAAAGCTTCTCAACTTGTTTTATGAACCTAATATGAAGGGGATAATGAAATCAAATACTAGCAGTATAAGATCATAGTCTAGTATAGCTTATGGCTATGCATAGAAACATCCTGATAAATACTATTAAGCAGAATGCATAGTGGACTTAGAAGGTCATCATGATCCATCAGAATGTACTCAGAGTGCACAAAAAAGATTCAACATCAGAGAATAACATAAAATACTATATAATTTAAAAGAAAAACCAGTCAAATCAATAGTTACAAAAATTTATACCCTAAAAGTACATGTTTTTGGTATTTAAAACAAAAAACTCTTAGAAAGCTGTGGAAAGGGAAATTTCTTCATTAAATAGGGCCATCTACCCAAACCTAACCAAAATAAAACAAGGGACAACCGATGTAAATGGAGGGAGTTAAATGTTAGGATCAAGGCCAAAAGAATTCCAGGCATTACTCATTTCATTCACCACAGTGCAGGGGATCCCGAAGAGCATAAGAAAAGGGGGGGGGGGAAGGCAGGGGAGCACACAAATGATGAAAAAGAGAATTATTCCTTGCAGATAATCCAATGATTCAACGGCAGTAAAGCTGAAGTGGAGTGAGATACTGTGATACTGTACTGATGGATAAGATGATCATCTTGCAAATAATCACTTTCCCCAACCTACATAGCAAAGTAATTTACAGAAATCTCCAACATGATATATGGGGGAAATAGGACAATTTTAAAAGGGAGAAAGAGCCTTTTTGGTATGAATAAGGCATTACAAAACCTCAAAACTTGAACGGTGAGATGCTGTTATGAAAACAGAACAACCAGTGTTATACAAACACAAACATGGCACTTGGTTTATGCAAATGATGGGTGTGCCATCATCAGTCAGAAAGGGTGGGCTGTGGTTTTTGGGGAGAATGCAACCAAGTTTTTCATTCTGATCAAGTTCTCCAGCAATATGCGCAAAACAAACGGAAGACTTCTGAATGCGAAGAGTGAAGTGTAAAAGTTAAATGAAAAAAAATGGATAAAACTATTTGTTTCTTAAAAAACCTTCAGAAGGTTTTGTAGTTTTTCTAACACACACATAAAGGGCAAAACTGATCAACTTAGCAGTAGTCAGAATGAAGATCTATTTAATATAGCAACAGTTATAGGTTAACCAAGAGAAGTCATTTTGAGTGGCTCAGTTAACAAGGAATTAAAAGGTGGGCTACACAAAGATCTCTTGCAAATAAGTACTAACGTCTGGACCAGGTTCTAATCAAGGATTCCATGTTGCATTCTAGTTTTTTGCTTGGTTGTCTTTTATATTCTTGAATAGTTTTTCTGTTGGTGTTTGATTTTTTCCACCTTGATACTTTTTAAGCATACAGGTCAGGAATTGTGTAATGTCCTTCCTAGTGGGTTTTCCCTACCTTTGCTCAGTTAGGCCCTTTGGTAAAACCACCAGGGAACTGATATTCTCCGACACCTGATGTGGGTGATGCTTCACCCTGCTTAAGGTGAGCCGTTAGACATGCGAGCGTCTGCCAGGTGCTGCCATTATAAAAGTATTATTTCCCCCTTTTTACTAAATCTCATGTAAAAGATAAAAAACATCTGTTGGGAAACACTGTGAGGTTATGCATGTCATCATGCTCCCCCCCCGTGAGTTTCAGCATCCACTGAGATGATTATTGTCATGCTGTTGTTATCAGAGGACACTCAGGGCATTTCAACTCACAGTAACCCAATGCAAAACAGAACAAGAGACTGCCTGGTGTCAGGCCATCCTCACACTTGTTGGTAAACTTTGCCATACTAACAATTATTGTTATAAGCAACAGACATTTGTCATTACGATAGGGTTTCCATCCTTCTTCTCCTCTATCAGTCTAATAATTGCTACAGTTAGCTTTTCCCAAGTCCATTCTGACTTATGGCAACCCTAGGGGTGTCAGAACAGAACTATGTTTGTCAAGAGTAGAACTGTGTTTTACAGGGTTTTCAGGCTGTGATTTTTTGGGGAGCAAATCAGTAACCTTTGAGTAGACTCAAACCTTAAACCTTTCAGTTAGCAACTGAGTATTTGAACCATTTGTGTCACTTAGGAAGTCCAATATAGTCTTCTTGTTGGTTGGCATTCATTAGAATGTTCATTCTATTATAATAACTTTCTACTTTTCGTGATCTGTTTATTTCTGTTTGGCTAGCCTAATTTTGATGATACCTATTTAATGATACTTATTTAATTTTACTACCTTTATTTATTCTTATTCTATTTACCATGACTATATTTTCTTAGTCAAGTTGTACCCAATCACGATTTTAAGATGTTATTGCATCTACATTGATATGTAGTTTTAAATCAAAATCTCTTATTTCTATACCATGAAGTTCTATTATTAATCTCACCTAGATTCATTAGTTCTAATGATTCAATTATGAATGACCAAATAAACTTACCTAAAGTTAATGGTGGAGGCTTTGGATCAAGGACATACTCTTTTTCCGGATCTTCCACATTGGAACTCTGTGTAGCTTTTTTAAGTCCAGTATCTACTATTGCCTTTGCGTCTCTTTTTGGACATTTGGGCCTGTTCTCTTTCTTTTGTTCCTTTACCTTAAAATGATCTGCTACAGAAAGTTTCTGAAGCTGAAGATCATGTAAAATGTGATCTTGCAAAGCAACTGCAGTTATTGCGAGATTATCCCTTCTGGATGAGGGATCCTAAAAAGTTATTAAAAAAAAAAGCCTTACATATGGCAACATTTTGAAAGGAAAACTAAAATTTTAATCCTCTATATATCATTCTATACCAAATACAATGATAAAGAGTTCCTCAAAACATTGTTACCTAAGTCAGAACATACTCATCATTTTATGTTATTTTACTAATATTTTCAAACTTTACAGCTTTAATTATATATTAATCAACTCACGAGGGCCTACAAAGCCCATCAGGCCTAAACACATACTGTTTCATTATAGTTAAATTAGATACCAAGTAAATCTTGTTTCTCTTTACTAAGGAGAACCCAGAGTTTTAAAGTATTATATATATATATATATATATATATATATATATATATATATATTTGAGAAATTTAATACATTTCTGATTCAAATTAAAACTATCATGTGATTAGGAAGAAAATGCTTATAGAAAGGGTCATGGGAGATTTTCTCACCAAGTTGCTATTGCTCCCTTGCTAGGTCCGGGTATCTCTCATTCTAGTTGGCAATTCCTTGTTGACAACTTGCAAATTATTTGTCATACTCTCAAATAATTGGAATATATTTCATGATTATAAAAAAGGACCTGCTTTCAAAAGGGCTTGTGTACCTTATTTTTTAGCATGTTGAATCAGGAAATGCTATTTTTGGCTATAACATCAGAACGTCACAGCCTATCTCAGTCTTTAATTCTCCTACTGTAAAAACAGTCAACAGAAAGTCAAAGTGAGGACCCACATACATTGGTTTATGTTAGTAATTATATATAAGCATTATATATATATATATATATATACACAAAGATTCTAATTGTTAACCAAATAATGGGAATGTACTACAGCTTAGTACTAAATGATGCATTCTGATTCTGTAGAAAAGGGGAGAAGTTGACATGACTTGATCCATACTGGGCCCTAAGCAGTTCACTCTCAAGCTAGCAAGAAGGACAAAATAAAAGAGAACAACTGAGTGGTAAATATTGGAAGAGGAGTTAGAGAGAGAGAGAGAGAGAAAGAGAGAGAGAGCGAGCAAGCCTATAGGGTTGAACAGAATCACCTCATTGATTTTCTAGGCTGTAAACTTAATAGGAAAAGATTACCAGTATTAAAAAACCAAAATACAACAGAGGCACGAATAGCTTTGAAGCATTGATCTTTCCATCCGCAGTTGAGCACTTAACCCTTGAGCTACCAGGACTCTCTGCTACATGATGTTGTTGGTGTGGTTAGGTGCCTTTGAATCAGCTGTGACGACTGTATATACCAGAGAACAACGGAATGCCAAATCCCTGCCTGTCTCGCTCCTGGTCCCACGCTTGAGCGCATCCATGCAACCACTCTGTTGAAGATCTTCCTCCTACTTTACCAAGAATGATGCTCCTTTCCAGGGAGTGGTCTCTCCTGGCAGCTTGTCCGAAGTACATGAGGCGACTTCACTGTCCTTGCCTTTAAGGAGCATGCTGGTTGTACTAGTTCCAAGGCAGATTTGTTTCTTCTTTTGGCAGTCATTGGTACGTTCAATATTTTTTGCCAACAGCATAATTCAAATCCATCATATCTTCTTTGGTCATCCTTATTAAGGGGATCTTGTCTGAAATTTTGTTCTAAATGCAACAAAATTTCAGATGATAAAGATCAGCGAATACTAAGTGAAAAACCTTACAGAGGTGACACATAAGTTAGAATTTGAGGATAGAAACAAGGGACTGCACATGCTGTGAATCAAGGCTTGGAAAATGCAAAGACATGACTTGGATAAAGGGTGCAATGACAAAACTTAAATGGAAGAGAAGCATGGGCTTAAATTCGATCTGCCTCGAACACAAAAACATAATCTGAGGGCCAAGCAAACAAGGGTTCCAGTCTTGTTCTACCAGTGTACTGGGCAAGAGAACATAGCCTGGGTTGTTTCCTCAGCTATAAAATGGATATCGTAATAGTCAACTTGCAGGGTTTTCATGATACATGAAATGAGAAAACTGTGTAAAGTATATAAAATGAATCCTTTCACACAGCAGATACTCTGTAAATGGGAGAAGTTGGAGACTGAACTTGGAACTGGTTCGTTAAGTTTTTAGATAAAGGTCCATACACAAAAAGCCCATTTGTACGATAGTGAGAAGACACAGTAAGTTACTAACATAAGCTCAGAATTACTATTGAGAACCTAATGATAAGTACGGAAAGAGGAAAATCCAAAATACAAGTATATTTCTAAGTCTCACACTGGTGGTCCACTTGAGAGAATTCAATTAGTAGGAGAGAATAAACTTTGTATAAGAGTAAATGTGAAAACACAACTCTTCCCAGTGGAACCAATAGGGAGCCTTATGGTAAATGGAGAAAAGATGGAAGTTGCCCTGGAATTTGTCTTTCTTGGCTCCATGTCAAAGCTCATGGAAGCAGCAGTCAAGAGATAAAGGATGCGTTGCATTGGGTCAATCCACTGCACAGGATCTCTCTAGAGTGTTGAGAAACAAGGAGGGTGCTTGGAGGATTAAGGTGAGCCTTATCCAAGACAAGGTATTTTCCGTTGGCTTCCCCCCCCCCATTGTCTCTCATGCATGCAAAACTTGGACATTGAATAAGACTGAAGAAAAATTGATGCATTTCAACTGTGGTGTTGGTGAAGAGTATTAAAAATATCATGGGCTGCCAAAAGAACACATTTGTCTCAGAAGAAATACTGCCAGAATGAACCCTAGTGGCAGGGACGGCCACACATTGCGAGAGAGCAGAACTGCCCATAAAGTTTCCAAGGCTGTGACCCTTGATGGCATTGACTGTGGCATCTTTCTCCCGTAGAGGGGCAAGTGGAGTCAGAACTGCCGGCGCTTCCATTAGCTGTGGAACACTTTAACCACTGCATGGCCAGATCTCCTTGGGAAAAAGAAGTAGTTGCTGTGAGAATCTTTTAGCATGCTAGGTGATAGTTTTTACTGTCGCCCTTTCCTTGTTCCTTTTCAATTCTGGCATCAGAGATGGAGGAGAAATATTTCAAAGCAGTGTTTCATCAAAGCAGTCAAGAAACGGTAAAATGCATTCAAATGCTGACAGATTCATGCCAACATGCCGCCCCCTTTACTTGCAAAGTTGCTTACTGATTGGCAGAAGATACAGTTCAAGTCATATGAAAAATTGTTTAATAGTTCTCTCCATAGCTGCTAACAGTCCAGAACCTTCTCTCGAATGTCTACCCTGTGAGCAATGATTAACTCAAGAGCGCTTGAAAACTGTGCCATTTTTAAGCTCTGTAGTTGGAAAAAACCCTTTTCAAAAATTAGACTAATCCAATTCCATTTTATTTTATTTTAGTTGTTGTTGTTGTTGTTGTTTTGGCATCACTGTCCTCTGGTGGCAATGGAAGGCCCAGCCTAGCTCCTGGAGAGTTGCTGCTGGATTTGAACAGCCAGCCCTGTGGGCCGCGTCTTGCACTCAATCACTACACCACTGGGGCTCAGCCTAATTCCATTTTATTAATAAGAAAATATTTCCAGTGATTGGGTGGCTCTTTTAAGACTGAATAATTCATTGGAAACATTGTTCAGCTTTATGAGGCAAAATCAATGGAAATTTCCTCTAAAGTTCTAATATGAAACAGTTAAAAGAGGTAGAACTTGGTGGTAAAAGATATGGTGCGAAGCCAACTGATTAGCAATTTCCTCTAAGAGATCCTAACTTAATGAATAAAAACAAGAGTTAAAAACGCAAACACACAAGATACAAACAGAAACACTTCAACTATTTAAAATATGATTCTACACACTTTTCTCATTCTGCTTCATTAAATTTTGAGTTTTATACTTTTTTTGGTTTGTTTTTTTGGGGGGCATCACTGCCCTCTGGTGGTGGGAGTAGGAGGGCCAGCCTTTGCTCCTGTGGAGCCGCTGCTGGAATTGAACCTCCATCTCATTGGGCCGCAGCCCTCTGCACGCCACAGGGGCTCAGTGAGTTTTATACTTTTAAGAGCGTGCATTTATTATGGCCAGAAGCACATAAAAATCCCTAACATTATATTGTCACAATTGCTCTTTAAAAATCTAGCTTAGGAAAAAGACACCTAACTATACCTTTCTACTTGAATCCAATTTTTGTAATCGGTGGCTTTAGAAATGACGGATTTCTGCTAAGTGCTTGTTCAGTTTGTGGGCCGTCATAAATTTGCACCATTGATGTCTACTCAGGAAACTCACAAATTCAATTCTAATAACTGTGAAAGTGTTTCCACTTCACTATTCACTAAGCAAGGCCTGGTAGCGTCGCCAGCTTTGCGTTCGACGGCTCACCCCAAGGCGAGCGGTTGAAATTCACCAAGGTGCAGTTTTTGCTCTTGTTAAGATTTACAGGCCAGAACCAGTCCTGCTATGTCCCACGACGTAGTCCTGGCAGTGTGTGTTACTGAACAACTACCACGTGCCCTGCACTAAATCAATACCACAAAGCAGGCCAAGCTCATGTTTAAAATAAAACGAACAACACAAACCATCATTCCTATTGGAACTTATTCTTAACACCCCAGCGTGATTTTTTTCATTTAAACACCGGGTATCTATCTGGAGTTGGAGGGGAAAAAAAACTAAGATGTCCTGGTAAATTACAAGAACTTGCCATCTTTAAAATAGCTTCCCCACGTTCATAAAACCTCTTATTAGGAATTAGCTTGCATTTTCTCAAGGGTCAAAAAAGCCAGAGTTCCTAAGAGCAGCTTCCTTCGCCCCTCCTTATACCGTAATCGTTCACAACCCCCCGCCACGCCCCCCCCCCCCCCCCCCCCCCCCCCCCCCCCCCCCCCCCCCCCACCGCAGCCCCCACTTTGGGCTCCAAGAGTTCATTTTATGCGCCCTCGTTCCTTAGCTCTGCTCTGGGAACACAGCGCAGCTCGCTCTCCTCCCGGTTATCCCTGGAAACGGACACGGGGCGGGTCGGGTCGGGGATGCAGTCTCCCACGGGATCTGCACCCGCAGCCGCTGCCCAGCCTGGGAACCGCTGCCCACGCGTTACCTGGCAACGCCAGACGCTGGCAGCCCTTAAGGCGCATGCTCCTGCGCCCTCCCCCACCCCCACCCCCACCCCCCCCTCCACGCCAAGGTCTGTTTCAAAGGTGGGCCTTGCACACAGAGGGCGCGGTAGGGTTCAGCCCTTTGGGGCCCGCGGAGCAGACGGTGGGGGCTTTCTCTGCTTGTCCGAAAGGGGGACAATGTGAGGGACCGAGGAAAGCAAGCAGATGTGGCCTAAGCGTCTTAGGACAACACCCAGGCCGTCGGAGTGCTTCCTTGGAAAAGACGGGACCAGGTCAATCTGCCATCTGCTGCAGGGAAGAGCTGCTATTTCTGGGGTATATAATGAATGCACGCGCACGTCCAAGTAGGCCGACAAAAGGCAGAGGGCCCGCGAGGAAACCCCAGCACCAGTCTAAAGTGAAATACTAGTTTAGTTTCCTGGGACTGCAAGACGTGTCTGGACGCACGGTGCGCTGCTAACTGCAAGGTTGGAGGTTCGAACGTACCAGCTTCTCCTTTGGAGAAAGATGGGGATTTACAGTCTTGGAAACACCAGGGAGGAGTTCTGCGCGGGCCTGCGTAGGCTCCTCATGAGTCAGAATCAGCCCTGTGACAGGAGGTGTCGGGGGAAGAGTGGGGGCTGTAGGGCAGCCAAGGGTCTATCGCTTGCCCCAGGCCGAGAGACTGAGAAGAGAATTCTAACAGAACATGAGAAAGAGACGGCTATGGAAGGATCTTTTTACATGTATAGACTGAGAGAGGGGGTTATAATCATGAAATCCCCTCAGTGCAAAGGAAAAGAAAATGAATGAATGAATGAATGGATGAATGTGTTCATCTTTAAATCCAGGCCAATTTGAAGCTGAAGTTAGCCATTGTTCTTTAACTGTGTATCCTGTCAAAGATTCAAACCAAACTGAGCAATGCCTTTTAAGATAAGTTAAAAAGAAATTGCTCTGTAGGTGCATCTTTTTGACCAAAAGGATCAGAACATCATCACTATTCACCTTGAATTAGCCCTTATTTCCTGAGAGTCAGTAAATATCATCCACGCAAATTTATTGTCACATGCATCTGGCACCCTAAATATTGTTTTAGAATATAAATGCTTATAATCCAGGGATTAGTATAAATGTTTTTCAAAACACTTAGTAAAACATATTATGTATCAAAAAAACCCAAAAACACAATTAAACTTTAACAAGCAAACCACTGTCATTGAGTTGACTAGGAGTTTAGTGGCTCTCTATGGGGTTTCCTGGCTCGTAAATTTTTGGGGAGCAGAGAGTCTCATTTTTCTTTCCAGGAGCAGTAGAGGGTTTAGAGCAGTGGTTCTCAACCTTCCTAATGCCACGGCCCTTTGCGACAATCTTCATGTTGTGTTGACCCCCCCCAACCATAAATTTATTTTTGTTGCTACATTATAATGGTCATTTTGCTCCTGCTATGAATCAGGTGACCCCTGGGGAAGGGTCATTCACAGGTAGAGAGCTGCTGGTTTAGGGTCATCATTTAGAATAAAACAAATTCACTGCCATGGAGCTGATTCCTACTGTCCTTGAATATAATAATTCTACTCACAGTGACCTCATAGGCAATAGAACGGCCCTCACGGGATTTCTGATGTGTGATCTCTTTCAAAAGCAGATGACCCCATCCTTCTCCCATGGGTGGCTTGTGAGTTTGAACCATTGATCTGTTGGTTAAGAGCCCAACACAGTTTACTGTTCCTCCAGAATTTATTATCCCTTACTAGAGGTTCTAACCTAAGTATACAGTACAGACTTCCTATGTCATAATTACCTGAGATAATAAATTAGTATATCTGAGGGAAGGACTACATTATACATTTTGGTGCAATTGTTATGGTACAACGAATGTTTGAACGCCACTGAGTTAGAATTTAAAAATTTAATTAGTAAAATTTCAAAGCTAAGGTTTCAGATGACAGTAAGCCAAATCTCTACAGTATCCCAAATATTTTCACATTATAAATATGAATTAGAGAAAGGCTAAGTGATGAAATTATATGATAACTTATACAGCTACATGGCAGTTATAGTTTTATTTTTTTAAATCAGCTTTATATGAGGGCTGAAAGTCTCCATAGTGAATTAATCATGGAAAACTGAATATTGAAGTGTACTTTTTAGACTTCAGAAACAATTATTAGGTTTTCTATGATTCCTTATGGAAAAATTTGTTCAGATCTTAAATGTTTTGGTGTTAGAACACGAATTTGGAATGAATCGAGTCAGTCTACAATGGAGGTCTCACTGCAGATGCGCCTATATTTCTACTGAAGTATGACCTGTTTGTGTCGGAAGCGAGACACAGCTCATGACTCAGTCTCGGCAATACTGTTTTTTTCTATTTTTTTGGGGGGGTGGGGCATCCCTGCCCCCTGGTTGTCGTGGGAGCTACCCAGAGCTGCTCCTGAGAGCCGGCGCTGGATTTGAACCTCCAAGCTGGCGGGCCGCAGTCCGGCACTCAACCACTTCCGTCACCGGGGCTCAGCCCACTACTGGTGTTTTCAAGCTGGAATTTCAGTTCAACTTAGGCGCAAAGTTAGGAACACCAAACAGGTTGATATTTTGAACTTTGCTATTCTAGTAGTAGAAGATTAGAGCTTGGAGCCATTTGACAACGGAGGTATCACAGATGAATCTGGTTGCTATGCTTAGCTGCAGGGGAAACAATGTGGGTGAATTTAGAATGAATAAAATGCCCTTCTGTACTCCACTATAATTAAGAAGTCTATTGCGCTGTGTGGTGTTGTATATAAGAGATATATGGTGGAAACATCACCAGAGTGATGATGTCTGTCTACTGAAATTGAAGGAAGGTCAGCCAATGATTAGAAGGGCTTGCTACTTCAGTGGAAATCACTGTACCTTGTCTGCATAGAAGTTAGGGTTCTTCTCAGACTCGAGCATCAGGGAATTTTTCCAAATGTTAAAAATGATAGTTGGAGTCTGTGTCTTGACTGACGATCAGAATTTTATCCTACTACCACAGAGACACATTCTTGAATCCTTGTGCTGCCAATGCATAGATTTCTTAATATGTCCTATTCCTAAAGTGTGCGTTTAGTCACCTGTGTAATAGCTAGGGCAGGATCAGATTGATGATTCTTATTTCTTTATAGTGAGAGTTAGACATGATGTAAACGTGCCTAGGCAAGGAGTCTTCCACACAATGAATGATCTCACATCGTGTGTGCAACCCCATGGTAAGATATCTCTGAAGCAGCCAAGCAGCTGTGGGAAGAACGGGATAGAGTAATACCTGCTCTCCCTTTACATCATCGAGCAAGATTTCAGTCAGCATGTGGCCTACTGTTAGTATTGATTGACACTATGGTTTACCATCATTCTCATCTTCACCAATATTGGGTATTTGGAAGCCAGGGCATGAATAGGTCTCAAGTCACAGCAGAATTCCAAAGGCACAATTTAAAAATAATAGTTTAACTAGGTGAGCAAAAGTAATGGGAATACAAATCGATTGTGGCAATAGTTGCACCACTCAATTTAATGTATTTGACCCATTGCCTTTTATTGTATGTGAATTTAATGTCAATAAAATGGCTAAAGGATAATGAGAATAATTTTAAGTTTTCATTGGAAAATAGGGATCATAGGTAATAGATGGAAGAATGGTGAAAAATGCAACTATGAATTCTAGAGAAATCATTACATAAAAATATGATCAATGGTAGTAATCAGTAATATTTACATAATTCACACGTATACATTTTTATCTAATTATCAAATTAAGTTTACTGAAATTATGATCAGGAAAGGGTTGAGAAATTGTCAGATAGGCTATGAAATTCCACAATAAGGCAATTGCACCAAGTTATCCTACCCTACCTCTCCAACAACAACAAAAGGGTTTATCTGGCCTTCATGTATTTGTTCTCTAATGACTGCTCTTTACTCTTGGAGATCGTAATTTCTGACCCTGTTAATCATTTGCATTTTCTTTTAGAAACTTCTAACATTTTTTGCCAGATAGGCTTTCTGGCAATTAATTCCTCCAGTTTGTCAGAAAGATTTCCCCTTCATTTTTGAAAGATAATGTCACCGGATGCAAACTTCTAATTTGGTAGTTTTCTTTAAATACCTTTGAAATATTTTACTTTTTCCTGACTTGTTTGATGGTTTCTGAAGAGATTTACTATGCAACTCTTTGGCTTATTCCCATATAACTAAGTTGTTTTGTCCCTTTGACTTCTTTCAGGATTTTCTTTTTATGGTAATTTTTCTGAAGCTTGAGTATAGATATTTTAGTATTTAACCTTTGTGGTACATCTGAACTCTCCTAAGCTTTAGTTTATCTGTCACTAATTTCCAAAATCTCCTTCAATTATTACTTCTAATAATTCTCCTTGCATCAGCTTCTGCTTTATTGCCAGCCCTTACTAAGGGCTATCTGTGGTAGAAGTGGAATATAGGTTGTTGTAGTAATGTTATTTTGGTATAACCTGGTTGGACATAAACACTTTACAAATTATTGTTCAACTAAGAAAAGGAAGAAAATTCCCATGCTTTGCTTGAATTTTGGGCATTGAATTTTAAACTTTATGTTGAGTTTTGGATAACAGCAAAATGATATTGTATGGTTCTTTGGCCAAAGCAAATTTCAATACTTGCAGTATGAGAGCTATAGTTCTTTCTCTTTCTTGTTATTTAAAGCCAATGTTCAGTAAATGGCAATAGCCTTTGCTATTAGCAAAGTCTTTGAGAGTGCAGTTTAGTTCTATCGTTTTAGATCTCAGAGTTAGCATTGAAAACATAGGATGCTTTCCCTGGATTGATGAAAGTAATTTATTGTTTGCTGTGTCAAACAAAGCATGCTATTTGTCACATTGCGGTTTGTGTATCTTTTTAGAAGCTTTCAACTTTGATCTAAGTCAAAGTACACTCAGTAGCACAGAGCACAGAGTTAAAAAAAACACACACAACGATGTGCATTGTCACTCACAGAAACTCTTTAAATCAACAAATATGGAGACTTTGAGTTAAAAAAAAAACCCAAGCCTTATTACCTTTAAAGAGGCTTGTACATTCTTGTGAGAAAGCAGTCTTCTGCCTTTCTTCGAAGAGACAAAGGTGTGGGACAATTTATTAGTTAAAGATTGAGTTCACTGTGTGCATTCAAAAGGTGCCTCTTCAAGGCCAGATTCTGGCCCTTGCTTGTATTTTTAGGTAAACAGTCACATTTAAAAGACATCGCAGAACTGGGCTCAATGCACATAAAAGCGGCTTTCTTAAACTGTCATCAGAGTGGATTTTAGAATGTGCTTTTAATTCTTACAAGGTTGATGTTTGCCTTTTAAAAATGCTATTTGAGATAGCTTTTTATTTAACTTTCACCTCTGCATGCCTTTCACCTGATTTGTGGCAGCCTTAAGGTAACCCACCTTGTTGTGAGACTAGACAAAGATTTAGAAAAATGTTGCACAATGTGACCTTTCAAAAGTCAAGGCTTAAACGAAAAATCCCTGTTCAAACACAAGAACGGGATGAAAATCAAAGGCATATAATCTTAATCTGAGCCTTTGGTTTTAGGTTCTTTTTCCTGAGTTTGAGCTGATTGTATCGAGAGAGAAATTAATTGCCTTCAAGGATTGCTCCTTTACTTCACTCTTCTTTTAGTTTGAACACAGAATGACTCGGATCAACAAAAACTCAAAATAAATAAGCTTGGAAAGTAGGATATTTGTGTCTACTTAGTCTGCACCCTTCAAGATTAGGATTCCTTCAAAGGAAATGTAACTACCCTGTTCAGTGTGTATTTGTAGAGTTAACTATGAGGAAGAATTTCAAGTTTGCGTATATCTTGCATACTGTAGCTTTATAGGGATTCTTAAAACAGATTCTTAGGAGTGCTCCAATTTTTTCACAATTGGTTTAACTATCGAGGGTCTTTGCCTTTTCAGATCAATCTAAGAATCAATTTGAATGTATATGCAAAAGTCTGGTTGTGGTTTTGCTTGGGGTTGCATTAAATCTTTAGGTCCGTGTGGGGAGAGTCTTCAAATCTGTGAATATTGTAGTTCCCATTATTCAGTTATTTGATTTCTTTAATCAAAATTTTACAACTTTCAACAGATGTTTTGGTAAACGTATCCCCAAGTATGTAACTTTTGCAGTGATTGTAAATCTTACTGCCTTTTGAGTTTTACTTTCTAATTGTTCATCCCTAGTATATGACAATATGATTTTTGTGTATTGAACCTGTATACTAAAAATGAGCAAAACCTAGTTATTAGTTCTAGCAACTTGCTTTGCAAATCCTTTGGGGATTTCTGCAAAGACAATCCTGTTTTATGAGACTAGGTTTGTTTTTAATCTTTCCTTTCTAGTATGTGCACTTTTAAATTCCCATTGCTCTGAATTTTTATTATGGATTAATGTTGAATTCTGTTAAGTACTTTTTCTGCCCTGATTCATATGATCATCTGGTTTTTCTTCTTTTGTCTAGAAATGTGATTGCTTTAATTGATTGTTGGATGTTGGACTAAGCTTGCATTCATTACAAAATCCTACCTGATACAATCATTTAATTTTTCTTTATGATATTAAATTTAATTTGCACATATTTTCTTGGTGATTTTGTGTGTATGTTCATAAGTGATCTTGGTGTGTGATTTGTTCTTCTGTGATGTCTCTGTCTGGTTTTGTTGTCAAGGTACTGTAGAATTTCTTCCT
Source organism: Nesogale talazaci (assembly GCA_004026705.1). Classification (NCBI taxonomy): domain Eukaryota; kingdom Metazoa; phylum Chordata; class Mammalia; order Afrosoricida; family Tenrecidae; genus Nesogale; species Nesogale talazaci. The sequence goes on from PVJH01019380.1 coordinate 38,001, forward strand.
CCTATATTTTTCATATTTTAAATGCTGTAGTTTTGGGAGAAACTGCATAGAATTGCTACTATATCAGGGAGAATTGTCGGTGAAATCATATAGTCTTAGAGATCTTTTGGAAGTTTATTAGCTATTTAATCAACCTAATAGATATAAAGACACTTCATGTTTCTTGACCTAATTTTCATAGTTGAGGCACTCAAAGAATTAATCCATTTCATCTAAGATATCAAGTGTATGTCATAGAGTTATATTCATATATAGCCACAGTGGTATCATAATCACTTCCAGTTTTCATAATGCTATTTCCCAATTTATTCTTGATATCGGTAATTTGTGTTTTCTTTTTCATAGGACAGACTGACTTTTTAATCAAAGAGCTCACTTTTTCATTTACTATATTGTTTTTCTATTTCTACTTACTTTATTAAAATTATTTCTTTTGCTTTTGTTTTTGAGGATACACATAAAACCATAATAATTCAAGTCTCTATGTGTACCATCTAGTGCTACTATCCTCAACTGAGTTTTCTGATCTAGTCTTACCCAGTAACACAGACTCACTGCTTCTGATCATCTATTTTGCCAAACATAACGTCCTTCCTGGAGGCTTGCTTCTCCTGGTAACATGTCTAAAGTACATAAGAGGAAGTCTCACCATTTGCATTTCAAAGACACATTCTGGCTATAGGTCTTCCATGACTGAATTGTTCATTCTTCTGGCAGTCGATGCTATAGTCGATATTCTTGTCACACCATAATTCAAAGACATCAATTTTTATTTGTCTTTTTTCTTTCATTTCCAGCTTTTGCAGACGTTTGAGGTGATCAAAAGTTCCCTACCTCAGAAGTCAAGTGATTTCTTTTAAATATTTAAAAGAGGTCTTTTGCAGCAGAGTTAGCCACTGCAATGTATTAGTTTCCTAGAGAAACAAAACCAGTCACACTCATAGATGTATAAGAAAGAACATTATATCATGAAAGAAAGACTTTTATATCAAGAACACAGCCCAGTTTATTCCACAGGTTAGATGCTAGCTGGAGACTCAGACTCACACAGCTGCCAGCAGGTGAAGCAGGAAGGCGAAGCTGACAGCTGGGAAATCATAGGCTGTGGGTGTAGTGCTGACTGGATCCAAGGTTGGCGGGAGCATCGCAGAGATCCACAGATCCCAGGGCTGGCAAGCCCCATGGGTCACCAATCCCAGAGCTCGATGCACAAGCTAAGCAAACAGAAGTTGAAAAGGGGTAAGAGAGAGAGAGCTGTCTTCCTTAGAGTTTTCCTTTAAAAAGTCCACACCTCCAAGGGGGCATCACAAGGCTATGAGTTTATTGAGAGGTTAGACTCCACCTCTAACTCCACACAGGATGGTTTAATATTAGAAAAACAATCAATGTAAGCCACCACATAAACAAAGGTTAAGAACCATGTGATTAATCAATGCAGAAAAGGTATGTCATATAATTCAGCATCAATTCTTGATAAAAATACCCCATAAGAATAAAAGGGAAACTTATCAATTTAATAAAGGTGATACATGCAAAACCAGCCACTACCATCACACTCAGTGGAGACACATTGAAAACATCCCCCTCATTGGAATGGGAACCAGGCAGGGTTGAACTTTGACACCACTTTTATTTAATACAGTCCTGGAGTAAATAAATTCATCATTAAAACCAGATCTAATAGGCTAATAAGACATCAAAAATATATTAAATGCATCACATTGGCACAGAAGAAACAAAACTCTTTATTTGTAGCTAATATAAAGAATATGTAGAAAACCACAAAGATTCAATTAACATATTGCTGGAACTAATGATAAAATTTGACAACATATAAAGATATAACATAAACTATAGTAATTAGCTGGAATTTTGTATTAAAAATGACATCAAAAAAGAAATGAAAAGAACAGTTCTATATACAATAAATACATCCAAAATAAAATATCTAGAAATAAATTTTACCAGAGAACAAAGAGCATACGCAAAGGAAATTATAAAATTCTTTTGCAAGAAACTAAGAAATTCACACAAATGAAGACTATCTCAGAGTGAACATGTCAATATTACCCATTTTTTATTTTATTATAAATTAATGCAAAGTTGACTTAAAGACCTAAAAAAAATTCCTCACTATATTTTCTTTTCTTTTTTTTTTGGGGGGGGGCATCACTGGCCTCTGGTGGTCATGGGAGCTACCCAGCCTTGCTCCTGGAGAGCTGCTGCTGGATTTGAACCTCCAAGCCCGTGGGCTGCAGTCCCGCACTCAACCACTATGCCACTGGAACTCAGCCCATATTTTCTTTTCTTTCTTTTTTTTTTAGGCATCACTGCCCTCTGGTGGGAGTGGGAGGCCCAGCCTTGCTGCTGCTGGATTTGAACCACCAAGCCAGTCAGCTGCAGTCCTGCATTCAACCACTATGCTACCAGCGCTCAGCCCCTATATTTTCTTTTCTTAACGCTCTTCTCTACACAATCCATTGTCATAGGATGGTTTGGTAATGAAAATAATATATAATAATAGCTCTATTAATACAAAAGATGATACATGGCATCATTCAATCAGTACAGTTCATTAAAGTATACTATGATTTACAAAAAAAGATATAATATAAATCCTAGAACCATACATACTATCAGCATGAAAACAGGCACAAACTTAAGGACCTTGATTCAAGGTATACATACATGATTGACCATAATGAAAACTATCCATGCTAGTAAAGACAAAATAGAGATCTGGGTAAAAATAGGATAGTTATCTTATCGAAAAACTTCATCAAAATAGTCGAAAAGCATCCACAGATTGGGCAAAATATTTAGCAATGATAGATTGGATAAAAAGGCTAATTTCTAATATCTCTAGAAAAATATAACACCTTAATAAGAAAAGACAAATAGCCCAATAAAAATGGGCACAAGACTACAATAGATAACTTACCAGAGAGGATATCCAGGCAGCCAATAATCATATGAAGAAATATTTTCATTCATTACTCATAAGAAAAATTCAAATGAAAATGAGATATATACCTCACACCAACACTCTTAGTAAAATAATAATGAAAAACAAATCAATAAACTATAGTGATGGAGAGGGTGTGAAGAGATTGGAATGCTTATGCATTGCTGGCAGTATTGTAGCATCATATAACCTCTATGTAAATTAGTATGGTACTTCTTTACAATATACAAATGTGCTCGTCACAATGAATCTATGTATGGAGTGCGGTAAGAGTTGTACGAGTCCCCCCAAAAAGGATTTTTTTAAATGTAATTTTTTCAAATACTGTGTGATCCTGCAATTTCTCTATTGGTATGTACCCTGAAGAGATAAAGAACAAAATAAAAACAGGCATATGTACATTGACATTTATTATTGCAACTTCTGTTATAGCAAAAAGATGGAAGCAATCAAGAAGTCTGACTATAGAAGAATGGGTAAAGAAACAGTGGTACATTCACACAGCAGAATATTATGCATCCTTTAGAAACAATTATGAGTCTGTCAAACACCTGGACAAAATTAGAGAATATCATGCTCACCAAAGTTAATCTCATAAATGAATATTTTCTGACATGATTATGGAAAAGGAATAAAGAGACATGATTTTCATACCAATGGATAAGACTTTAAAGACTAAGATGAAGCCAAAGTTGAAGGTGGGAGGGGTAGAAAAGGAAGGAACAGGACTAAGGAGGGAGGCAGAGGGGTAAAAATAATCTGTATTATGTAATAATCACATAAAGGTTAATTTCTTGATTTAAATAAATATTTTAGATTGAACATCAATTACTCTCAAATAAGTCAGGAAAATTTGTATCATTTGAGATGACATGTAAACACAAAAAGGAGAATGATCAACTGTGATAAAAATGTCAACTCTGCAAAATTGGAAAAATGATGTCTGCCAATAGTTTGTACTGCTCTTTAATTATTTCAAATAAAATTAAAAACAAAATTCAGCAGTCTGCTACTTCAGAAAGCAGCCTTGTGGTGCAGGTGGTTGATTCAGCTATTAAATCAAAGGTTGGTTCCCAGAAGAAAAAAATTGATGATCTGTTTTCACGAATGTTATAATTAAGAAAGCCAGTTCCACTTATACATGGGGTTGCTGTGCATTTAAATTTGCACAATCGTATCCAACACCACCACCACCACCAACACTGCAGTAAAGTTTTTCAGTATTCCATGCCTGGAGCAGGATGTGATATAAAAGCAAGATGAAAACCCAGTTGTTGATACTGGCATGAAGAAGGAATAATTTTTAAACATCCTTTCCTTTCCTGAGTGTGGAAGTAATAAAGACCCAATCTTCTGCTACATTGCATCTTGAGTCTCAGTCAATACTTACGGCATCATGAAGAATTTGCTGTGTCTAGTTGACGAAGGAAAAGTAGGCTTAGGATTAGTTTACAAAAGTGGGCAACTGGAGCATTACAGTATTCTATAGAACTCTGAATGGCATTGATTAAAATTGAGTAAATTCACCTCATGGACATAACTTCAAGCAAAATGCATGGTGGTTCAGTTTACCCCAAGGAATTTTCATTAATGATATCCTAAGCACTGTCCATTTGTCTGGAGGGGACTTGGAAGGATTGGAAAATGGATAACAAGAAAGTCTCAGGACATAATTAGACCTCTAATGTACAGTGTTGACAAGAGAATGCTTGATGAAGGGCAACTTCCTTAGTGAAGGAGGAGAAGATTCATTTGGAGAATGTCAGACAGTTTTTTTCCCTACCGCCTTGGCTTCGCCAATTGAAATCCTGCATCTTTGTTGTGGCAAAAATAGA
>PVJH01019381.1:0-42938 GCA_004026705.1 Nesogale talazaci
CAGGCAGTTCCAACATGAAACCTCTCTCTGTGTATTGACCATGGTAGGACTGGCTGGAGGTGCTATATGCCTGAAGGCTCTGGCAATATCAGTTAGCTCAATTCCACCACACCAAGCCTGGAGTCCAGGTTTATGGATTGATAAGTATGTCCCAGAGGACCCGTGATATAGTGAGACCTCTAGATCCACTAAGAAAAGACGAGGAAGGAACTTTTGGAAATGTGAGCCACTGCACATCTCCAGAGTGAACTTTGGGTTTCTCCATACTTAGGAAATCATAGCTTTAAGGGTAGAGCATGGAATCTATACAAAGACATGCCCTTTGGGGGATTCTGATGCTCACTCACCTGTGGAATTCCCAGGTTTCCACATTATGAATGATTTCTGAGAAACCTTCAGTGGTACCTGGGTCAAAAAGTTCAAGCTAAAGTTACAGGGGAAAGCTTGGATGGTGGGTGTTAATCTTCCTGCGACATCACTTCAGTTTTTGGGTGCTAATTGTGTTGGATCATCTTGGAGAACATACCCAAGAGGCAAATTTTGTGATACATAAATCATAACCCCTGACAGATGTGGTGCTAGTTGAGTAAGTTCCCTGAGCATTGCTTTTCCTCTCACCACAGAAAAGTTTCTCCCAAGTTGTCTCCCCCCAAAATGCCAAACCTAGCTGCTTGCTACACATGACAAATGACTATACACTTGGAGATGAAGGAAAAGTAGGTCAGGCTATTCTCCCTAATGTCTATCAATCATTTAGAGCAATCAGATTGTCTAGTCTGTTCCACCCTAGGTAGGGCCCACTCCCTTTTGATAAGGATCGTAGATCACTCCCCTGAATGAGAACCCAGGGAGGTCAAGCCCACTGAAGGGTCACCAAGGTTAGGGTCCACCCTTCTTGTCACATGTCTAACCTTAAGTCCCTCCCATTATTAAGTGTATATCCCTACCTCATCCCCTTCCTGTCACGCTTACACCTATTGTGCATCCCCTTTCCGTGAGGTGTAGCCCCTTCCTATGACATGTATGGTTACCTGTAATCACTCTTCCTGCAAAGATAGAAGCCTTGGTTGCAATATACTCTCACTCCTGCTTCTCCCGATCCCCTGCCCTCTTGACCCGCGCTGCGCATATGGACCTGGCTGTTGAGATCATGACCATCCAGGAGGTGAAGAAGCTGCCATTTAATGTGTCTGACTTCTTTACTTGACACATATATATATATATATATATATATATATATATTCCATAAAGTTGTCCTATCAAACCCATGCTTAGTAGTGGGGCAGGTCTTCCCCCACAACAACATGGTTGTTCACTTGGATTTTACATAGTTTCAATGACATAATACCAGCATGTTTGTTGTACAGTCAGGAAACGACAACAGAATAGGTAAGTAAGAGAAAGGATGTGAAGATAGGTAAAAGTGCATTAAGGAGGAAGGATTTCCATTTACTGTCAATCTGACAGTGTGTGGTATTTATCATCTTGATGCATAAGTTCTGAGTAGATACTTAAAATCCCTTCTTCGTGGCAAGATCTAGACCTAAGATTAGGTGGCAGATTATGATCCCATATTCCAAACACTCATGTAAGTGCATGGCGGGTGGGAGTATCTGCTGTGAACAGATATAAATGTAGCAGAACAGATCAACATGAGTTTATGGAATGGCACGGGGAATTTAAAATTTATAAATATTGCCCTCTTACTTCTAGGAATCCTGTGAACAGAGACTTGTTGCCTATAATGAATGGTTGAATATATGGGATTAATGATTTCATAGAATGTTGCACTGTAAGGATGGTTAGCATAGGCAATGTGTTATGATGTGAGAATGTACTCTGCAAGCCGCTTCATACATACTCTACATTTAATGCCCGCAATGACCTATTAGGTAGATATTATCATTCTCCCAACTTATAAATCATGAAATTGACTTTTGGAGAAGCTGGTTGGCAAGTAGAATACCGGGATCTGACCCTATGCAGTGATGGGCCCCAACTTTGATCAGCTCATTGGGGGAAAGCTGAACTGAAACCATGAATTGCTCTTGTGAGAGTGAATTGAGAAAAATTAGATGAAACTGTCTAGAATTTTGTAGGCCCCTAAGAAGGTAAGACTGTGTACACTAGTAGTAGCTAGTTGAGAAGAATTTACTTGGACGCATTTGCTTTTCAAGGAACTTCTGCTGTATTGATGCACTACTGACTTTTCCAAAGAGTCTTGGTGGTAGGTGTAGTGGCTTAAGTGTGGGGCTGCTAATCACAAGATCAGCAGTTCAAAACCATCAGCTCTTCCATTGCAAATCGATTCGAAGTTCTATTCTTGTATTTACAGCCCCCGAAACTCACAAGGGCAGTTCTGCTCTATATTGAGGGTCACAGTGAGTCAGAATCAGCTCAGTGGCAGAGAGCTTGGTTCATTTGGGGAGCTTTCCAAATAGCTTCTTGATTAATTAGAAAGACATTTAGCCCATTGCAGACAAGACCAGCTTTTCTAGTACTGTAAGCCCTTTTGATGCCAAGCCTTTTCAGAAGAAAAATTAAAATTATTTTTTGTGTCTTTGTTTTTGATTCTAAATTCAAAAGTGTTCTTGGAATAAATATAGGGTAATTGAGAGTATGCATGCCACATGATCAATGTAGCCAAATCTGCTTTTCAAAATTGCTCTTATAAAAAGGGAGAAAATTAATCATTCAAAATGGCCCAAATTACTGTTGGGACTGTCTTTAATCTTTAATAAATGGACATAAATGCACTGATGGATCAGAACCACAGAGTATAACACCAGTTGTAAAGCAGGAATTAGACACTGCCCATTTAGCGGGCCTATCTGATCAAGCAAATAGAAGCAAACTAGCCCAGACTAAATGTTTGCTAGATAGTTGCTGAGTGATGTATCCATTATTTCAAAAACATGCCTCAGTTATGCTATTCAAAGTTTTCTGTTTAGGAGTCATATTGTTAACGTAATATGACTAGAAATTTGTGTTTCTGAAATAGGGAAACACTAGAAGCTGAGAAAATGGAATAAATAGGGGCAAAATAATGGTGGAAAAGTGGGGCATTATCTATGACTTAAAAGGAGTTGCAGTTTCTTGACTCTAACAGGTAAGCGTTATCTGCTTTAACCATGAAAAGTTTTGAAAATCAAGGGAGTGTGGTCTATATATATATATATATATGTGTGTGTGTGTGTGTGTATATATATATATATATATATATATATATATGGAACTTTGAAAGTACTTGGAAATTTTTCATTATCTTTTCATTCTTTTTTCCCCATGAACTTTTTGAAGCCCTGTCATATCTTTCAAGATTGGAACACTGAGGTAGGCTTCATGGTGATAAACATCATTAGCACACAGGAAATCCTTGTAAATGATATTTCTGAATTCTCTGCTACAATGCAACCTTCCCAAATGATATGGAGTGCTTGGAACATTGATTGGCTTATGTTCATATACAATATTGTCATAATAACTTTCTACTCTGCAAATATAAATGGCAAAGTCATTCTCACTTGGATGGAAAAAAATCCTTTACTTTGGAGAAGAGGTCAAGTAAAGGCCAAGAAATAAATCCCTTTTCAATAGTCTATTTCCAAAGTTGGTGAAATCGAGACAACATAAATAGACTGCCCTCACTGAGCATGCACTGGCAGAAGTGTGATGATGGACAGAACAGACAACAAGTCCTTCTCTTTTTCTGAGACTTCTTTCTTCTCAGAGATAGGCTATTGCAGAAGAGTGACTGAGAATTCAGGAGCATTTTTGTCAATCTGTTTCAGCAATAGCTGCTAGGTTGAATCTCAGCAGGACAGCAAAGGAAGAGGAACTGAACTTCAGTTTCATCTGCATCTTGTTTCCAAATTCTCCTCTTTGATCCATTGTCAGGTCCCCTGTGTGACTTACTTTGGCCTTTTGATCCCAACAGAGGTCTACTCTTCAAATCCATCTGCATGCATTTTCTCACTGTTGGTCAGTACCTTCCATCCAGATGGTACAGTGAAAAGAAGGTTCCATGGGAACAAATTGGTTTGAACTCTGGTATGAGATCTGCTTTTTGACTCTGCCTTCTTAGAGGGCTTCCTTCATTTCTTTCCCTTAGAGTGCTTTCTTTTTTCTGTCAAAATAATTACATGAGGGTTCTTGACCACATCTTTTAGCTCTTTCCTCCAATTTCAGCAATCTGCACAGCAGAAGTCTGCTTTTACAGATAATAACAACAGACCTCCTCTTCCACAAGAGATGGTAGCAGACTTTGCTCCTGAGATGACCTTTGCTCCTGTTTGAACTGTAGGCACCTGGCAGTGATACTGCTTCTGCGCACTGCTTGGTTCTCTCCTTGGGTTCTGTCCCCAATATTTCCTTTTGCTTTTGATACACAATCTTGGTCTTTCTTCTGGAACTGCCCTTTGCATTCATTTGTTTGTTTGCTGTCTATTAACCCTGCCCACTGGCTTATGCTTTCAGTCCAAGAATTTAATTGGATTATCTGATCACCCCCGGAGGAGCACTAGTACTAGCTGGTTTCCAGGAAGAGAGACCTTTGTTACACAGCATCAAAATGGATAAATCTTCATTGAATTTGACTTGGATTAACACTCCAAAGGCGATTGTGGTTTTGCCCACTGATAAATTTCCAAAGACTGACAGTCATGGTGGGAAGCCAGATTTCGTTCTTTTCCTGCACAGTCTTGAGAGATTATAAATAGTCCTGATTAGAAAAAATAAAAGTCAATTTTTAGTGACTGTGACTGACTTTTACTCAGTCTTTGCTGCAACTTCAAGCAGTTTTAAAAGACTTTCACATCTGAAGGAACTAGTCTTATCTGGCATTCTTTTTATCTTGCATTGATCTAGAGAATGAATCTAGCAAGGAGAGAGAGAGAGGAAAAAACACACTTCCAAAACTCAGAAGATAGGATGAAACAAATTTCAGTGGGAAGCAATTTAAAAAGAAACCAACAACTTTACTTTATCTGCTGAGATTAAGTTGGATGTTAACTTAATGTTAGCTTATTGTTATTGAGTACATGGGAACAGTTAATTGGATGTAACTTGTTCAATTTAAGATTTAGTATTCTCTGATAACACTTTTAAAAAAATTATGACTTGACCTCTCAGTAGAAAAGTTAATTCTTGACATCTAATTCATTAAATGTCTTTCCTTAGAATTAAGAAAACAAAGAAGTTTTAATTAATTTTCAAGGGCAATGCAACTTTTGGAAATACAGATCATTAATCTAAACAGTACTTAGAAATTCCTGAGAGAAGCACATAAATGTTATTGCATGAGTTGGCTGAGCCCCGGTGGCGTAGTGGTTGTGCGCGGGACTGCAGCCCACTGGGATGGAGGTTCAATTTCAGCTCCATGGAGCAAAGACTGGGCCTCCTACTCCCACCACCTGAGGGCAGTGATGCCCGCCCCCCCAAAAAAAAAAAAAAGATTCCACCATTGGAACTGGATCCAGTTGTATTTTCGAAACTAAAGCCAAATATCAAACTTGTGTGAAAGGTTATATATTTGATTCTTTAGCTTTCCCATCATACATTGCCATGTTGTCACTAAGTTCCAACTAATCAGTTTTGACTCATAAATCCTTCTGTACAAACCAGCAAAACTCTGACCAGTCCGGCATTATCCTCATCCTTGTTGCTTTGCTTGAGCCCATTGCAGCCAAGGTGTTGGTCCATTTTGTTTAAGGCCTTACTCTTTTTCATTGACCCTCTCCTTTCCAAACCTCAAATCAATATTACTGCCATTGAATGAATTCTGACTCATAGTGATCCTATAGGTCAGAGTAGAAGTGGCCTTATGAGTTTCCATACATATATATATATATATATCATCACCATCATCATCAGCATCATCTTTTTTTCATTGAGTGGCTGTTGGTTTCAAAATGCTGACCTTGTAATTAGCAGACTAGCAAATTACCCACTATGCTACCAGGACTTCCTTACCTTCTACTTTACCAAGCAGTAGTTATTTTTCCAGGAACTATTCCCTCCTGAGAGCAGGTTTAAAGTACATGAGATGTAGCTTCACCATCTTCGTCTCTAAGGCACATTTTGGCTGCACTTCATCCAAGATGATTTTTTCCATTCTTTGGACAGTGCTGGTATGATAAATATCTATTAATATTAATTATTCTGGCTGTTGAAAATGTATACACGTTTTAATTTCAAAACTAGACAGAATAATAAGACATATACTTTTCTTTTTTTTCTTAAAAAGAGGAATCATTATATTTGGGGCTCCTACAACTTTATCACAAGTCCTCCATCCATCTATTGTGTCAAGCACATTTATACATTTGTTGCCCACATCATTCTCAAAACATTTTCTTTCTACTTGAGACTTTGCTATCAGCTCCTCATTTTCCACCTCCCTTCTCTCTCACCCATCCTTTATGAACCCTTGATAATTTATAAATTATTATTATTTTGTTATATCTTACACTGTCTGACATCTCCCTTCATCCACTTTTCTGTTGTCCAAAGCATGTACTTTTCAGGAGAAAGATTTGACTGTCAGGATTTCTTCGCTGACCTGAATTCCCACTGAGATTGCCTTCGAAAGTCTCTACAGCTTCTTCTTGTCCATAGCCAGCCTAACGCACGACTGGTCGATTCTGACTCAGAATGATGCTCCGGGGAAGAGAAGAATGACTTCTGTGAGCTCCAACTCTTCATGGGAGTAGACAGCCTCACTTTCTCTGAAAGAGCAGCTGGTGGTTTCAAATTGCTGACCTTACAGTTAGTAGCCCAGTTCATAGCCATTATGCCACCAGGGCTTCCTGGATAGTCAAATCAATTCTGTGGGCAGAGCAGGACTGCTCGGGGGATGTTCCAGGTTGTGATCTTTTGGAAGCAGTTCATCGGGCCTATCTTTTGAGACAGCTCTGCATGAGTTCAAACTGCCAGCCTCTCCATCAGTGGTTCAGCAACTTCCCAAGCTGTGCTGTCCTCAAAACTCCTCCCTGTGGCATACAGAGTCCACCTCTCACCAGCCCTGTGGTGTGAACTTTGCTGTTGAGTAGACCATGGGAATGCTCATGTCATTGAAAATGGGATCACAGTACATATTACAGCATAAGGTTTGGAGTCCCAAATCATTAAGTGCTCAATGACTAATCAAAAGACTGGGCCTTAAATCCACCTAGATATACCTTAGAAGACAAGCCTGATGATTTCCTTCTGAGAAGTCATACCCCTAACAATCCTGTGGAACACAGGCCTACCCTGGAGATCACTCTTCTGCTCCACCCACAAGTCTACTCTGTCCAGAGTCATGAGCGCCACTCTCCTCTGCGCCGGAGTAGAAATCAATAACAATTCAGAGCATCATTTAGGGCTCTACAAATGATAGTTATTATGATCTATTCTTAGAAATTCTGACTTTGAGGTATAGGACTTCTTTTCCCAGAAAATCCAATCTAATTATCCTATATTAAGAGAATGATTCTAACATACTGTGAAGCAATAATCTGAGCATGAACCGAACAGAGTTAATCATCACCTTTAGACAATTTTCTCCCTTATTAGTAGATCTACCCCAGCATCGCCTGGGAGGTATCTGATACAATGTCCAAGGCTAGAATCTCTTATATTGGTTTGATTCAAAAAATGGTCAAGTGTAATTTATGAGGACCAAGAAAACCAGTTTTAAATAGACCACTCTGATTCTTAACTTGGTCTTTTAAATTTTTCTAAATTTTAATTGAACAACCTTTGTGTGCTAACAACAAAACCAGCAGTGCAGTGATGTACAGGGCCCTTGCTAAGTTAGTATTTTTTCTACATTGCATTGGGATAAAGGCAGTATCCGCAGGTGAAGGAAGCCATAATAAAAACCAACATGCACATCCAATTATATTCACCAATAGATTAATGGACATCACCCTATTAGGCCACGATTAAACTTGCTGTTTTATAGACTAGAGTCCTTTCTGAAACTTGGATTGTTCTCTTTATAAATTACATACCATCCCATGGGGACAAAAAAAACTCTTGAATATGTTGGCCCCTAAAATTATAGAGACAATGGGCTTCAAAATGTTTGTGAAAGAAAATTTCATGATCTTTTGCTTCACCTTTCCCACAAACTTATGTGAAGCCCTGTTCTATGTAGAGCAATCACACTCATGCTTACCAGAGGGGATTCTAGTTTGGACCCATTAGGATGCTTCCCTGTTCTGACATCCAGCATCTGCACCTGCTCCAGTGATACTCTCATCTCCATGCTTCCACACAGATGCGGTTGAAGTAAAGTTTGTAAATAAATAGTCATATAGGGGAAATGTGCCCAGACAATTGCTGAAAGACTTAGTGATTGCATTTAAACAAGAGACTGATATTACAAACAAAACATCTGAATAAGCATATGAAAAAACCCAACCATCAATGTGGACCTCTGTTAACAAGTGGCTTTGAAAATATCTAGCAGAAAAACTGGGCAATCCTGGAAAAGTCCCAGTGCATTTTGGGCTGGGGTCATAATTAGAAACTCCATAGATTTGCACTGGGGTTAGATCCACTCACAGATACTTTGAAGGAAAGTTCACTATAACTTTGTGTGCTTTCATGTGAAAAGGTTGAACACTCTCTCCGCTTTTGTGTGCAGCTCACGGTTTCATTTTGAGTTATGTATAGCAATTTTTTGATCACAGACATTAACTTAATGCATTCATCAAAGCGCTTTTGGTAAATAAAAGGTGGCTTCAGGAAATCATCCATTATGGATGTGTTTATTTTCAGACTACAATGAATGTGCAGGTTTATGATCTAGGTTGGTTGTCAGAAGCCTGGTACTTTTACTTGGGGAACAAAACACGAACTTTTAAGATGAAATACAATCTACTGTTGCAACGATACATCAATCTGAAGTGCTAATGTCAGTTGTAGAAACATGCAAACAGTGCTAACTTAAATGTATAAATAGAGTTGTTGGGAAGACATTTGCAATATAAATTCATATCCATCATAGCTAGATAACATTTATCTATAATGGTAAACTACCAAGGACCTGTACTGCATCTACAACATCCCAAGTCCCTCTTTTACTGATCTAGCACTAAGAAATCTTATTCTAAACTACAGTCGAGGGTCTGGATAAGACGTCATTGTTTTTGTCGTGTTTCTTGCTTAATGAATCCTCAGAGGAAGTCAATCTGGTCTGGTGCTAACCAAACTATTTGACTGGGTCATTCTCTTATTTTTCTTCTCTAAGATCTTCAATATAAATCTCTGGTTCAATTACTGTTAATCGTTCATAAGAGAGTGTCAAAACTATGTTCATTTAATCACAGAAAATTAAGTAGGTCTATGTCCTTGAGTAGTTTCTTCCTCTTCAGTGGAAATACCTTTCCATCACTATAAATCCAGAGGTACAAGTATCAGAGGTTACTTTCAGACATTAAATAAGAATAATCTCAGTACAAATGAAATGGAATTGATTCTTATTTTCTTAGATTTACATCAATATAATGGGTAGATTTTTTTTCCTTCAGTAAAAGGGATAGTAAATTTTCCTCAACATTCCTCCTGGGACCCAAAAGATCCCAAGTCGTAGAGCTGAAATATAACTTTGTATTGATGAAATACAGAAATATGTTAACCGAATGGGCTTCTGTAAGCAATATTTTAAAACCATACTCATTTCTATGATTTTACCTAGCTACTCATTAAGATGATAGGAAGCTAATTGCATCAGTCTTTCCATTTCAACTATATTATAGCACGTGCATAAAAGCACACATACATGTGATGTAAGATGACTTTTGCATTGATCATGATGGAATAAATGGTTCTGGATTAACTCCATTGCCATCATTTCTTCTTTTTAATATGACTATATTAGAGAAAACCCTCTAGTTTGAGCAGCAGGCCAAGCATTGCTGTGACCCTGAGTGAAAAAAACTCACCAGGTAAGTCCCATAGAAAGTTCAAGCAGAGTGCACTATCAGACCTGAGAACGGAGGAATCAGATATTGGGGCAGAGGGAGCAGTTAAAATCAACAGAACGGCTGAGCCCCGGTGGTATAGTGGTTATGTGTAGGACTGCAGCCCACTGAGATGGAGGTTCAATTCCAACAGTGGCTCTACAGGAGCAAAGGCTGGGCCTCCTACTCCCACCACCAGAGGGCAGTGATGTGCCCCTCCCAAAAAACCAAATAAACAAAACAAAACAAATCAACAGAACACTGTATCAGAAAAGAAGAATCTACAGAGGGAAAAATCAAACAGACTCAGAAGTCTTATAGGATTAACTTGTCAGTCCTTGTCTGAATGCTGGGTGAATTCATAGGCACACAGAGACTGCCCACACTTACCATAGAATGCATACTAAAGGTAGAAAGAGGACCATGAGCAGTGCTGAGAGAGGATGGACCTGATTTCGACGTAGACAATAGAAAGGTCATCTATTGAAACAAAGAACACTCCTTTAAAAATATATCAGCCAAATTGATAACAAAGCCACAGTGATGACAGAATACAGAGGTTGCAGAAACTTAAGAGGTCTTGGAAAACACCTACCTTAGACTTTTCCAAAATTCGTTCTAATGAAACTTAAAAACAAGTCTAAAGAAATGGAAGGTTGTCAGCCAGCAATTGAATGCTTTTCAAGACTACATCAAAACACGTCTAGAGAAAGTTCGATGAATACCAAACCTGTACATCATTATGCATCATGCTCAACGAAGATTAAAAATTGCTACATATGTAAATAGAAAAAAATGTCATTTGCAATAGAGAGAAAGGTTGTTGGTAGAAACAGAATCCAGGATGGCCATTATAAGTATGTTGAAGAAGTGAAAGAAAAGCATGCTCTTAATAAATGAACAGATAATAAATAGCAGACAAATAAAAGCTACACAAATGAACATTTAAAAGCTAAAAATGTACTAAATTAAAAGCAGCATATTGAAAAAAAGAGAGATATAAAGAATTTGAAAAGATATAAAAAAAATGACTAGTCTAAAAAAAAGTCAGTCTGAAAAACAGTGAACAGAAAATGAAGAAAAATGAACCAAGACTCAGGACCTGTGGGAAAATGTCACCTATGATATGTGTATTTGTGGCAAACCAATAGTTCATCCTTTCTGAGTTGTCGTCTCCTCTTTACCATTATCTGGTGAGAAAGACTATCTCCCATGACTGTAAACCTTGGTTATTGAGACCCTGGGGACAATAGTAACAGAGATTGCCCTCTGGGTATGAACCAGCTGACCTGGCTGTAGCTCATTCCTGCACTCTTTGATCAACAGGTCTATGCCACCTTCACACCTGACAGTGTGCTGCTTTCGATTAAATTGAGCATCTGGACTTCCCAATGCTTCTCAGTTATTACATAACTACAGGCAGAGATGCTCCTGGGTTTCCTGTGCCAGCTCTGGGTTTCTGTCTGGATATATTACCTACCTGTATAAGACTTTGTACATTCAGGACATTGGGCATTGCTACTGCCACAGCCTAGTCTATTGTACTACACATTTTCATTATGTCAGAACTAAATTCTGACAGTGAAGAGTTCTTGGTGGGTATTAGAGATGAAACCAGCCCAGAGACACCAGGTCACCCCAGTATGGATTACTAGACTGCCTTTCTCCTACTCACTTGATAGCATCAGCAGGTATACACTGGCTGAATCAGAGAATTTTGGATTTGTTCCTTGGGATGTCTCTCACCTCAACCACCTGGTGAATGAAAGTCCTTCAATGACTCCCTTGGACATTGGCCATTTGCTTTCTGCACTTCACTTCCTTAAGTTTCACTTAGAGATTTAGATAAATAATTCACTTAAAGAAACACATCACAGCTTTTTGGAAGGCTTTGGGTGGTGGTACAGTAGTTCAAATTCAGTTGCCCCTATGAAAGAGAAAGATGAGACAGTCTGCTTCCACAAGGATGTACGGCCTTGGAAATTCTATGAAATCATTTCTTCTCTGTCCTAATGTTGATGTGAGTTGACCTGAATTACCAGTCGTGGGTTGGGTTGAGGTTTGACTGGGTGCTCTCTTCCAATATTGGGCCCTTCTGAGCCGGTTACAATTTCTCTGAACAGAGTAGCACACAAACAAAATAATGTCCCTATTAAAAAATAAATACCACATATAAAGTCACAGATGAAACAGACCCCATGCCCTATTGCCACTGAGTTGATTTCAACTCATGATGACCTTCTCCAGGGTCTACACTCTCCCAACAATATGTCCAGAGTATGTGAGACAAAGTCCTCCCTATTGTTGCCTCCAAAAAGCATTCTAGCCCGACTTCTTCAAAAATGGATTTATTTATTCTTTTCACATTCATATTCTTCATCAATACCTTAATTCAAAAGCATGGATTTTTCTTTGGTCTTCCTTATTCAATGTCCAAATGTCGCATGCATATGAGGCAATTGAAAATATCATGACTTGGGTTTGCTGCCTTTTAGTCCTCAGAGTACAAATAAAAGTTTACTTTTCAACACTTTCAAGACATCTTACACAGCATAGTCACCCAATGCAATGCATCCTTTGATGTCTTGACTGCTGCTTCTGTGAGCATTGATTGCAGAGCCAAGCAAGACAAAAACCTTGACAACCTCCATCTTTTCTCTGTTTACCATGAGGTGATTACTGGCTCACTTGTGAGGACTTTTGTCTTCTTTACGTTGAGTTGTGCCCATTATGAAGTCTGCAAGCCTTGATCTTCATCAGCAAGTGCTTCAAGCCCTCCTCACTTTCAGCAAGCAAAGCTGTGTCACCTGCACACTGTAGGTTATTAATAAGGCTTCCTCCAAACTTGAGGCCACACCCTGGGCTCCTCTTTATATAACCCGGCTTCTTTGGTGATTTGCTCAGCATACAGGTTGAATAAGCATGCTGCGACAACATCGTCTGTGTGCACACCTTTTCTGCTTTTAAACATGCAGCACCGCCTTATTCTGTTCACAGAACTACCTCTTGATGAGTCGACAGGTTCTGCACGAGCACCATGCTCTCAGCCAAGAGTCCTCTGGCACCAGCAATGGTATCCCTCACTCCATATCCTCTTGTGAATCCAACTTGAACATCTGACAACTCCCTGCCAACACATTGCTACAACCTCTGTGGGACGAGCTTCAGCAAAACTTTACTGGCTGGTGATATCAGTGTTATTGTCCAACGGTTTGAGGATTCTTTGAGGTCACTTTTCTACCTAGTCTACAAAGAGAGGTCTTCCTTAGACATTGGGTCAACTAGCTGCCTTACAAATTTCCTGGACAGAGGAATAAATGCTTCTCATGCTCCTTGTTGAAATATTTCTGTAGGTAATTCCCAAGTACCAATAGTTCTTGCTCATATGCTTTCTCATGAAATGGTGAAGTGTGGACTTTGGCATACAGCGACTCAGTATTCTTTCCATCTCCTTCTGATGCTTCCTACATCATTCAATATTTTGTCCACAGAATGTTTTAATATTGCAATGCAAGACATGAATTTTTCTTGCATTCTTTCAGGTCTGAGCATTTTATTCTAGTGACTGTTTTCTGAGCATGGTATCATAGCTACTGTTTTATCATAGTTTAGTATTTCTGCTCCCCCGTTTAATCACTATAATATATATGAAGTCTATATGTATGATGTATACGTATATGTCCATGAAGTATGCTGACACATTCAGATGCCTTGGCTTCTCAATACTTGACTTCTTATACTACTCCATGGGCCCTGTGAGAGTTACCCCTTCCTCTTTGCCACGGAGTCCATCCCAACTTTGATGGACACTCTACGACACAGGAGAATTGCTCTCTCCAGCCAGCAGCCTGCATCACCTTTCTCCCATGGAGCAGCAGGTGGTTTCTAACCATAAATCTTTCCGTTATCATCTAGACAGCTCACTATGAGAAACATAAAAGATCACACAATGCATTCAATTCTACTTCTGGAAGTTGACTTGTGTTGCCTCCCCTCTGCTCCTTCATATTCCTATCATCTCCAATTTCCCCACTTCGTAAGTTAGCAGGAAATTAAATATCAGACTGCATTTGAGCTATTTCCTCTTCTCACTATGAAATGTACACGAATATTTTGGCATGAAACTAGGGTATGGAACGTGGCCATGATGGTTGTCCTCGTTGCCTTTTCTCCCTCAGTCTCACAGTGCAACTGAAAACCTTGGATTCTGTCAACTGTCAGTTGGCCATGGCTGTGTCAGAAAAAAAAACAACTCAGAAAAGCCCCTATCAGAGGATGCTCCTTTAACACCCTCTCCCTGGGATCCTGGGGCAAGTCCAGTTTCGTATTACCAGATCCTGGAAGTCATGATACTTTAGCCTAGGGTGGCCTCTCTATTCCTATCTTTGCCTGCTCCACCTTTGATGGTGAATGTGGCCATGGCATCCAAGAAGTCTTTCACACGGGGCACACATTTGCTGTGCATCCCAACAGGGATGCTTATGTATTAATTAATGCTTGTGTATTAACCCACAAGCAAATGAACATGAGCTTACTAACTAATCTGTGCTGAACCATCTCACATTTTCACCATAGTGAACCTTCTGCTCCCAAGGACACAGGATCTGTCTCTCTCCCAGCTCTACTGCACCTTCCTGAAGAATCAGTGGACAGTCTGTTGGGGACAGTGGACCTGGCAATCCAGGACAGTTTGAGCATAGTTGTTCACCACACATGTGAAACTGTTCATTCCAGATTAGTGAGTAAGCCCCAGTAACCCCATGCTTACTTTTAACTGACATTCCTCCCTTTAATGCAAATAAACCCACATCTGTTCCAAGTGTCAAAAAAGCAAACCCAGCTCCTATGCAGTGCCCCCTCCCTCTCAATCTCTCAATATTTCCAGCCCCAAACACTGTGTGTTTTGGGTCCTGGAGGGGCTGGGCTTCAGCTATTTTTCTAGTGGGGGTATGTCTTCATCTTTTTATACCCTGTGTGACATTTCAGAGTTAGTTTAATGAAAACCCTAATTGTGACCAACATGACCTCTGGAGGGAAGCAGGTCTATGTAGGACAAGAGGAAGTTAACAAAAAGGAAAGCATGCGAGTTCATTTTGCTCAGAGAAATCTCCCAAATTCATCGATGCCAAACACGTGAGTCTCATGAGCGGCAAATAGAGGGGATAAGTTTTTCAGGATGAGCCAGCTCTTCTCTTCCTGAGGTCATCCAAATATGAAAACATGCTCATGCTTTCCAAAATTCTTTCTAATAAAGTTCTAGCACACAAGTTGTGAAGCATATGATTGCTATTGATTTCATAGTAGCACAACCACTCCCCCCTTGATACAGCTCGGATTTTCATTCTCCCGACAGATTCCATCATTGCTCAGTATGTACAAGGGAAAGAAAGAAAAGCTAGATTTTCTTGCAAACCAGTGAGCTCTTTGAAGGGAAGCAGACTTGGTGATTTGCCCCCCATTCACTGGAAGATTTGTTTGTCTGAGGTGAGGATGCAGAAAAAGATCGATTTCATTATCAAGAAAAAGAACCTGCATTTGCTCATGAGGGTCACCTCAGTGCAGATTACAGAAAGTTGACTCATTGGGAGAAAAGTCCAAATGACACAAACCTTTCCCCCACAGGAAATCATCCTTCTTCCTTCTACCAAGATTCAGATCTTGCCCTTTGGTATAAGCAGAAGATTACTGTAGTTTAGGAGGCAGTCATCAAAGTTAGTCTCTTGGTGGGGTTTCCGCTGTTTGCTTTGGTGGAGGTGACCTAAACGCCACTTAGTCACTGGCATAGGCAGCCCATAAATCCCACCTCCAGAAAGAAAGAGTGCCTTTTGAATGGTGTCATCTCTGACACACAGGGCAGTCACACTGGTGAGTCTCAGCAGTGGACATGTTAGGGACCATCACCCTGCTGCTCTGTGCTCTAAGTGCATTCATGCTTCATGCTGGAATCATGTGAATGCTCTCTGTAACTTCATTGTGGCTGGGATCTTCTGAGGCGGCATCATCATGTGTTGTTTCCTGATATTTGATCTGAGAGCCATCAGTTGCAGCACATTAGAGTGATGCAATCTCCCCACCACTTCTCAGTCCACATATGGTGCCAAATGGTGACATCCTCCATTTACGACCACTTCCAGATGTCATGAGCCGTTGGGGAAAATGGCTGGAATCTCAGAGGGATCCCATTTACTCACTTTATGAAATTTCAGGTCTCTGCAAACATCCCATCGCTTTCCCTATTATAACAGTAATCATAAAGTCTATAGAGGCAAGGTACTTTTTGCTCTGATTCATGCTCCGACAAAGTCATCCATTTCTTCTGACTTTCCTATGTGTGGGATAAACTGCTCTGGCACTCATAGGTGACTTCCAGAAAAGAATGGGCTGACTTCATATCAGTCAGAATTCTGATCACAAATTCATGTGTCTATATCATATACATGTATAACCATTTCTGTTAGACCAGGATGTTGGGGACTTGTTCTTCATTTTATAGTATGGGCATAATAGTGTTTTGAAACTAAGCAAGCTAGGGTTTTAAATCAAGCATCACCTTGAATAGTTCTTGTGCATAAATACCAAATTCTTGGAGTACCATCTTTAAAGGAAGTAATGGTACTGCTTGTACGGGTTGTTTTGAAGAGTCTTAGGGACTGAGAAGCTATGCTTCTCCAACTCGTGATGAAACACGGACATCGATAACATCAAGACCAGCTTACCATTCTGTCTCTGTGGCAATGCACCTTAGTCATGCACCACAGGTCATCGCTCCTGTTTTGGACTGGCACAGAACAATGACTGGAATATAATTACGAAGAATGACAGAGTAAAAGCAGTGCCTAATACTCTAGGAGAAGAATTGCCCAAGGCTTTCAGAAAGCACCTGTATTGATTTCCCAGGTCTTTGCAGTAGAGACAGCTGTGCTCATCCTTAACTCACAGTCAGGAGAACCATTACTTTTCTCAAGGAAAAGGTGCATTTGATTTTTTCTGTAGAATTTGCAGTGTCCTACAGAGGAGACTGTGAAAAAGTCCTGGTAGGTGGCAAAATTGCAGCCTCTGTTCCCTGTTGCAAGCAGAGCCTTGTTGTAACCATGCATGGGAGTGTCTAGGGTATTAATAGCTGCCAGTCCACATTCCCACCACCTCAGAGACACTTCCATCTGATGTTCTAAGAACCTAGTCATTGTCTGTCTGTGTTAATAACTTAACCATCCCCTGACAGACTTAGCACCAGTCAATGGCTTTAAAGAATAGAAAAATGCAGCACCTCACAGTTCAGAAGTTTGTAAGTTCAAATTCGGAGCATAGACAACATCACATGATATATTGTCTTTTTTTAGTTTTGAGTAGATGCCTTTGTCCTTTTTGTCTGTTACTCTTTCCCCACTGTGTGTTTCTGTGACTATTTTGGTCTTTTTAGACTAAAGAAGTGGTGAGAGTTAGGATCCATTTTATACTGGCATGGCTAGGGTAACAGAGCAAAAGCAAATGTCCCATTTGTCACCAGGTGCGTCTATACACGTACAGGGGTCAGAATTTCACCACCTAGGTGGGAGACCCAGTGCAATGCACAGCACCATTTATCACCATGCCCTGGGACAGTGGCTCTATATCAGAGACACCCACGCCCATGCAATTGTTTTGCTGGGTCAGGTAAAGTAGAATGGCTTATAAGTCACCATTGACTGTCAGCTGCAGTGACAAAAAACTATACAGGCACAAGTTCACTCATTAAATCATGCTTCCTGGTTTCCAATCAAAAGAAGAGTTCTAAAGTATAAGCTAGAAAATACCTTACCTTGTGTGGTGCTTACTATTATTACAATAGGTGGAACTTTGCATTTCATTTTTATTAGTCCTGAGCAAGTTCATTTACCAAGTAAAAGAATAAATATCAGTGTCTCCTAGGACGCCAAAATGGATCCTCTCTTATGGTAAATAATAGAATGTTGAAGAAAATACAAAAACAATCGGGGGAGAAGCAAAACTTTAAGTGCTGGAAATAGACAAGGCTCTCAAAAGAGAGCAATAAACTGGAGCTTCTGATAATGCACAACTCCAGGTAGTGGGAGGAAAGGGGAGAAAGTTCAGATGCACACTTTATGCTTGCAGCACATTCTAACCCCTTGTGGGCCCTTGAATCTTCCCAAATAAAGTTGTAAAGCTCCATCCCAGAGATACTGCCTCCCATGAAAAAACACCTGGAAAAATGATTCCTCTCAGCAGAATGGAAGCATATTGTGTTTGCGAGGTAGGCTGCCGTTGGAGGAAGGAATATCTTATAAACACTAATGACTCTGAAAAAAATGCACCTCTGAAAGACTTTCACATGTACCCTAGGTTGGTGGTACAGGGAGCAAAACTAAATGGATAAACATCACTGGCCACTTACTCCCGGGAGCTCTGAGGCTTAACAGTCAGAAGAGACAGAAATGCATGCTAGGGGCAGAATTCCCCCCAAAGCAGAATTTGTAGGGTCCTCACAGGAGGAAAAGTCCAACAAAGAGATCAATATGAAAACAACAACAGCAAAACCCTTAAGCACATGAAAAATAGATGACCAAGAGAGGATCCAGCAGTAGAGGCAAAAAAGGGAGAATTTGTTCTCCAGGGATTAGACGCAGGAGTGAAATTATAAAATGACCGTCACCTAAAATCTCAATGAGATTAATAATTAAATGAAACCTGAAAGAAATAATAAAACAAAGAGCAATCTTTTTAAAGAAATAACCTTATCATTGCTGGTCCTAACATATCAGCACTCAATCAGCATATATTTATGATAGAAAATTACAGGACAAGTCACCTTGAACTGATTGCCAGAGATCTAAATTCGTAGAATTCTAACTCCAAGAACTTAGATAATAGAAGTTCTTACAGATTATTATTTTTCTTACAGATTATTTTTAAAAAGCATTTTTAAATAATAAAATGTGGAATCTAAAACACGCAAACGCAACATACTTTAAAAAAAAACATGATGGATACAATAGTCCGATTATATTAATACTGCATGAAGCAAAGGGTAAATAGGAGGTGCCTTAATCTAATCCCCACCGTGAAGCATAAATAGACAAATTGGAAGCATAACCTGATTTATGAAGAGAAGGGAAAACAGAAAATTAGGGTTACCATTTAAGAAATCATGATGAAAGGGCAAAACCAGGGTAAACATCAATTCAATTAACAATAGCTGGAGACACTGGTACCCCTCATTTATTAATCGCTAGAGAATAACTAGGCAGAAAATAAACAAGAGATATGCAAATACTGAACAGCATTAGAGATGATCAAAGGAGCCTTGGTGGGGTAGTGGCTTACACATTGGTCTGCTACCATGAAGGTCAGCAGTTCAAACCCATTAATCCCTCCACAGAGGAAAGACGAGGCTTTCTACTCCTTACTTCTAGCAGAGAAGCAGAGTTCTGTTGGGGAAATCATTGGTTTCAGAAGAGGATAAAAGGAAGGTGGATGGCGGAGTCAGCTCTGAAGACTGCCCTGTAACAATCGGTCTTGCCCTGGTGTGGGGTTGGATTCCCCTTCTCTGTGGAGCAGGAGGAAATCATATGTAGCCCCATGTCATGTATTGAGTCACCAGGGTGGACAGGTTTCAGTCAAGCTTCCAGACTAACACAAACTCGGAGGAAGCCTGAGCAGTGACAACTCTATGTGTAGCAGCAGCAAGTTGCCCGGTTACAACCGCTCAGGCTTGAAGGCACTCAAATCCAACCGTGCAGGACTGCCTGCTCATTGTGCCGTCCATGTTCCTGCCATGGATGGAGGAAAGGTTTGGAGACCTTCATTTAAAGATGTGGCATGACTTAAGAAGAAAGAACTGTAAACACCCATGAACATGTCCTAAGTATGAACCAAGGGGAGTGAGAAGGTGCCAGAAATGAAGTAGGATACTTGGAGATTGATATACTAGGCATTAGTTAGCTGAAACAGACCACTTTGAGCCATTTCGATTAGGAAACAGTATGGTCTACGATGCCAACAATGACCTATTGACATTCATTGTCAAAAATTGTGCGATCAAAAGTTGTTTTTTTTCTCTTTAATTAACAATAGCTGGAGGCTCAATTAACAATTCAATTTTGTTTCGAATACAACTCATCTCTATGGCATTTGGGGCTTTCCTTCATTTTTGTAAAATGGTTTCTGGCTGGTAAGCTGTCCAGTTAATTTAATGAGGGTTTAGAAGTTTGGCACTATCAATAGAACATAGTGAAGATGTTGTACCGAAGGCTTTGGCAAAAAACAAGCCTCCAGGAATTGTTGGAATATCAAATGAGAAGATTGAAAGCAATTGGTTGTCAATGCAAGAAATTTGGAAAATAGCTACCTACTCAAAAGACCGATTTTTACCAAATGAGTTCAGAAATTGTCAAATAGTATCCAAAATATCACATCCAAGTAAAATTTTACTGAAGATCATTTTAAAATTGTTGTAACAGCACATAGACAGGGAACCAACAAACTTTTAAGCCAGATTCAAAAAGAGCATATGGAAAGATTTTTATGAACACTAATGATAGGTTACTCTTGGCTGACATGAGAGAATACTGGAAAGATATATAACTGAGAATTTATTGCTGTTCTTATTTTATTTTGAGAATATAAATCTACCAGACTTTTGTTTTCTTGATCATTTATGTAAGCAGATCTACAAAAACTGAAACCCTATGCTAAGAATGAGATGCAGAAGGTGCCCTTTTGTGCAAATGGATATTGAAAGTCTATGAATGAAAAAAATTAAAGGAATTAACGCTGCAAAATCAATGCCTCTTTTTACCAGATGGAGACAAATTTTTATTTTTTGTGTTTAATAGACAAAATCCTGTGTCCCCTTTCCCCTTCCCTTAGAGTTTATTATTGTATGGGTCATAATGCACTTTGGTTAACACTGTAAAAACTGGGAATTCTGAGAAGCCATATGCACCCTACCCTTATACAGCCCTGGTTGCTGGAGCAGCCAAATGGAAAACCCTGCCAGTGCTGAGATGCTTCCATGCTTACCATTTTAATTTTTCTCTTGCAGTCTGTGTGTGTGTTTTGTGAGTTTGAGGAGAAGCTTGTAGATTGGTTTCAGACATATGAGCTAATGTTGCACTTATGAGCTTGGACTGGACTGGGTTGGGATGGACTGGGTTCTTAATGTACACTTATCTTCTATATAAAACTTTCTCTTCTATATGTAAAAAAAGGGAATTCCAGATCCCTTATTGGTGTTCATGGGGAATCAACATAAAGATTAATTGGCAGTTGTGGAAACAGAACAAGGAGATAGTTTGTGGTTTCATATCAGGAAATCTATGTGTTAAAGTTGTATCCTTATTTGATCTCTTAGTCGATTCTATACTTCTTCAATCTCTCCACTGAGCAAAACATCCAAGAAGCCAGACTCTATGAATAAGAACGCAGCATCAAGATTGATTAACAACTTGTGATGTGCAGGTGATACGAGCTTACATGCTGAGAGTAAAGAGAATTTGAAACATTTTTGAATTAAAAAAAATCAAACATTACAGCCTTTAATAAGGTTTTTATCTCAACCTACAATAAACCCTCACTGTCAGGATCAGCTAGATGCCTGGATAACCTATGTGGGCTGAGCCACTTATCCTGAATTATCTCACCTGATTCTTTTCACCAACCACAGCTAGCACAATTAGAGATATGGACCCAATCCCAATTGCCTGACATTATCGATTCCAGTGGTCTTGTCCAGAGAAGGTATCGAATAAGACTGCCCATGGATTATGAGACCCATCATTATGCTGGACTAAGAACCAATTGGGAGGGAGGAAAAATGGCTAATGAGAAAGTAAGATGAGAGATGAGATGGGCCGATGAGGGTACTGTCCCCTGACTTCCATAAAGTCCCTTGTCACACCCCTACCTGTGGTCAGCATCCTCAAATCACAAGCTGACTTGTATTATGATTGTAGGATACTTGGCCGATTGAATCTTTGCTCCTCTTGCTGTCTTTTCATACTTTCTCCTCTTACTGTCTGGTGTGGCTCTCTCTGTGGTGGTGGCAAACCACTCAGGAGAAGCTTGCTAGCTTTCCTCCAAGAAAGAAATGCCCAGAACTGTACCCATAAGCAGCCTGTGGATCACCAGAGAAGACACTGATGTCAACGGCTTCATTTTCCTTGGATCTCCAGAAAGCAGCTGTCACAAAATCACATGATGCATTATACCGGGTCAATCTGCTGGAAAAGACCGCTTTAAAACATTAAAAAAACATGAAAAACAAAAACCTGTCTCTGTGAAAAATTAGGAGCGCCAAACCTAAACTAGGGTACTTTTGATCACTTCATATGCATGCAGGGCAGTGAATACAGAAGACTGAAGAAGAATTGAGGTATATGAATTAGAGGTGATGGTGAAAACTATTGAATGCACTTGGATGGTCAGAAAGATAAGGAGGCCTAATGGCATAGCCATCATGAGTTGGGTTGCTAACCAGAAGGTCAGCAGTTCATAACCACCATCTATCTAAGGGAGAAAGATGAGCCTCTCTACTCTCATAAACAGAGTCTGAAACCCACATGGGGTGGTTTTTATCATTTTATAGGATCACCATGAGTTGACATCAATACTATGGAAGTGAATTTAATTTTTGTTGGATAAAACAAATAATAAATCTGCCTCGGAAGAAGGATAGTCAGAATCCTTGGAAGAAAGGATGGGGAGATTTCCTATTAAGTATTAAGGACATTTTATCCAGAGGGACCAGTTTCTGGAGGATATTAAGTTTGATACAGTAAGGGATCAGAAGGAGACTGTCCATGAGAGAGCAGAATGCCTTGGACAATGGGCTCACACATAGCCATGGTTGTGAGGACAGTGTAAGGACCCAGCACTGCCTCGCCCTATTCTACAAAAGGTCACAGGGAGTCAAAGTCAACTCCAGATCATCTAACAGCAGCATGACACAATTGCTAGCCTGCTAGTTTCCAAATACCTTCCTCAATTTTGACTTTCCAAACTCTATTTTTATAGATTCTTTTACATTTCTTCCTCCTGTGCTAACCTGGGAAGGCTAGAGAAAGAAATCCATAGAAACTCATATGTATATAAGAGAGAGTTTTATATAAAGGGTCATTGGACAGTAAGAAAGTCTCCCAGTCCAGTCCAGTCCAAGTCCACAAGTCTGATATTAGCCTACATGTCTGATACCAATCTATAAAGCCCTCTTCAGACTCACAAAACACATGCAATGCTGAATGCAATGCTCAATGCTGAATGCTGAACGCAGCAAGGCCACAGGCCAGTGGGTAGAAAAGCTTTGGATTGTAAGCATCCAAAGTGTTGTAGTGTTGTAAGCATCTAAGTGCTGACAGGGTTCTCTACATGGCTTCTCTGGCTAAAGAGGTCTGGTTGCATCAGGTTAGTTCCATGTGCACCCGGGTAGTGAGCAGAGAGAGGGATCTCCCATCTCCAAGGAAGAAATACTGGATTTCCCAGAACTCTCAGGAGAAGGCCATTTCCATACAGAGGTCTCATTGGTTATGATCTGATTGACAGACTACACTCCACCCTTTCACTCTTAATCCTCTCAAGCCCCAAAGTGACACTACATTATGTAGCACACCTGGCTCCTACTATACTGTTATGGACCAAGAGGTGTCATGATACGTGGAGAAAAGATTGAGGCTGCTGCTGATTTCATTTTATTTGGATCCACAATCTGTGTTCAGAGAAGCAGCAGTCTAGAAAGCAAGATGATGCATTGCATTGGGCAAATATACTACACAAACCCTCTTTAAAGTGTTAACAAGCAAAGATGGCCATTCAAGGGCTAAGATACATCTTTCCCAAGCTACGGAATTGTCGATTGTTTCATAGTCATGTGAATATTGGACAATGAATAAGGAAGCATTGCTGCACTTGAATTCTAGTGCTGGCAAAATATATTGAAAGTCCCATGAGCTATCATCATAATAAACAAATCTGTGTTTAAAGAGGTACAATCAGAATGCTTCTTAGAAGTGAGGATGATAAGACGTGGTCTCACATACTTTGGACCTGTTTTGAGAAGAGGTCAATCTCTGGTAAAGACATCATGCTTGGTTAAGTGAAGTTAGCAAAAACAAAAAGGCAAGATGGATGGATCCAGTGGCTACAGTCATGGGTTGGATCCTAACAGCAATCATGAAGATGACACAGTCAATGTGGCTGTTTGTTTCTGTTGCACAGAGCGTTACCAGGAGCTGGAACAGACTTGATGGCCACCACAACAATATTGCTATGATGATCACTGGTGATGTGATCGGGAAGTGCTCAATGACCCAAAGATACAGCAGTTCACTTCCACGAAGAGGACAGCCTTATAAAGTTTCGGGGCAGTTCTACTTTGTCAAGTAGACAAAGGGGTGCGTTTACATTGTTACGAATGATCCTACACTAGAAACCTTGCATGCATTTCAAAATGAAACAGATATCTGCCTTTCCAAGCTGTTGTGCAGATGTAATGAGTCACAAAGGTGGGAGAGCACTTGAGACACAATGATGTACTCAGAAAATGTAAACAATGATCATAAGCTATCATTAAATTCCAATTCAGACCGTTCTTGTCCAGGTAGTTATTTGTAGAAATCTGAGGCCAGACTGAGGACAGTAATGACTAACACTTGCAGATATATATATATGCCAGCTATCATTCTAAGTGCTTTACACATGAATTTTATTATCATTCTAAGTGTTTTACATATTTATTTTATTTTTTACAACTAACTTAGAATATAGATTCCACTCAACAGTTGAAGAACCTGATTCAGGGAGTATTGAATAAGTTGACTAACGCTAAATATCTACTTTTGAATAAGTTTGCTTATTGCAAGGTCAGCAGTTCGAATCCACCAGCCACTCCATGGGAGGAAGATGATGCTTTCAACTCCCATAGAGAGTTACAACCTCAGAAACCACAGGGGCAGCTCAGCCTGGTTCTATGGGGCCACTTTGAGTTAGAATGGACTAGAGGGCAGTCAGTTTTGTTTGAACTGACAGAATTAAAATTTGAATTTTGGTTTCTGACTAGAAAGCTTTGTTCAGCCTATAGTTATTGTCTGTGCCAATCATTTTTGTATTTAAACAAAGCAATTAAAAGAGAAGCTTGCAGGAATGACTCTTATGCCCCCAGTGTGTTTGCCAATTACTTACGGAAAAATAACACAACTTGTCTTTCATTTACACCTCATAAAGTGGAAGCTTTAACCACTGTAATTATCAGCACTCCTTGCTGATAAATAGTGACACTTGATCTTAATCATCTGGCAGAAGATGTTACACAATGGGAGGAGGGAAGCCTAGGCTTAGCTTGGACATGACCGGGATAGGAGTTGGACCGCTAAGTGAATGGGCAGTAGGTAGGTTCTCGGTGGTACCGGGCAAACTGGCATTGTCCCGTAGCTTTGCCAAGGCTGAACAATTTCAAGGAAGCAGCTCACCACATCTTTTCTGGAGCAGTTGGTGGATTTGAACTAAAGATCTTCCGTTTAGCAGCTGAGTGTTTAAAGCACTGTGCCACCAGGTTTCTGTTCACTTATCTCGAGACCAGTTCTCAACCTGTGGACCGTGACCTCTTTGGGGTTCAAGCAACCCTTTCAAAGGGGCTGTTTAAGACATCAGAAAACACATATTTCTGAGGGTCTTAGGAATTGAGACACCACTCCTCTATCTGTCTCCAGGTGGGTTTACCCTCATGCAGAATCGCCCATATACGAGTACCCGGTGTGAAGACTGTTACTCATGCTTGAAGACAACATTCCATTTATTTGTCATTAGAAGTAAATATCTCACAATATATAATCATATTCCTTTTGTGGCTAATCACTATGCTTTAATAATGTTAAATTCGTAACAATGAGAATACATCCTGCATATCAGATATTTGCACGACAATTCATCACAGTAGCAAAATTACAGCTGTGAAGTAGTCATGAAAATAATTTTATGGTTGGGGGTCACTACAAAATGAGGAACTGTATAAAAGGGTCGTGGCAATAGGAAGGTTGAGGATCACTGTTCTAGGCCATTAAAAATTGGGGAAAGGTGTAGAGTTGGAGTACCCATTGAATCTCCTTCAGG
Organism: Nesogale talazaci; assembly: GCA_004026705.1. Taxonomy (NCBI): domain Eukaryota; kingdom Metazoa; phylum Chordata; class Mammalia; order Afrosoricida; family Tenrecidae; genus Nesogale; species Nesogale talazaci. The sequence goes on from PVJH01019381.1 coordinate 26,049, forward strand.
CCAAGATTATTCTTCCCTCCTCCCTGTTAATCAGGGTCAATTAGTGGAATGTTTTAAGTATTGAACTACCAGGACTCCTTTCATTATCTATAGACTACAAAAATTCAGTGAAGAAGCAGACATATGTGACCAAAATATTAAGCCTATTTTGTCCCCTTCCCATGGTCCAGAAGCAGCGTTATTGCCCCTAATTCTAACCTCATCATAACCAGAACCCCAATCCAACCCAACCCTCTTTTGTTATGAAATGAGTCTTTGATCTTGGAGCAAGGCTATGTGGAGTCAGTGGAAGTGTTTTCTGAGTCTATGCCAGTAATGCTGACAGAGGCCCTTTGACTGGGACAGTAAACACTATGTTGGGGGCGCATATGGTCTATTCTAGTAAAAATAAATCACTGCTCCTTCTACACTGGCAGGTCCAAACCAACTTGTTAACCATGAAGACATTGAAAATATCTCTAAATGTTCTGATGATCTATTAAAGAAAAACATCATGAAAATAAAATATTACAAGGCATCTATTTGGTCAACTAAATTAGCCTAAGAATAAATTCATCACTAAGGACTCTTAAAAGTGTGAGAAGATGGAAAAATCATAGTTCTTGGTTGTAGGGTCTCAAGACTGAGGCTGCATTAATTAACATGGTTCCTAAGGAGTTAGCGAGGGGCTGGGGCACTAACAAATGTAACAAGCAATAAGAACTGTTTTATGATTGTGTTAGACCAGGCTGACCAATCCAGAGACACTCATGTATATGTAAGAAAGAGTTTTATATCAAAGAGTAATTGTATATTAAGAAAGTATCCCAGCGCAGTCTAGATCAAGTCCGTAAATCTGATACTAGCCTGTAGATTCCTCCCCACACCCAAGCAGCACACACAAAGGCAGAAAGATCACAGGCCAAGGAGTGAAGAGTCTTGGCAGTGGACACACCTCACTGCTGGCCAGGGTCTGTATGGGACTCTCAACGGAAAGGGGAAGCAGAGAGAGAGTGTGTCCTACCTTCAAGGAGGAAGAGAGGAAGTTCCCGGAATACTCAAGGGAAGGCAGCACCCACAGGAGGCATCAGCCTGTGACTTCATTAACCGACTAGGCTCTCTCTAGTGAGTGACTTCACTCCACTTCATTAACCATATCTTCACCCTTAATATCCTCAAATTGACACGAGCATATGTAACCACCAAAATGATAAATACAAAAATAAAGACTAACTTCAGTGAAAAAATGAAGAACTTAAAATATAAAATAAAGAAATTCTTCAGTGAAGAAAGACTTTATAGCTCATGGGGTTAGGGTTAGGATTAATTTTTTTTAAATAGATAGAAAAGATCAGGGGTACCAAAAGGCTTGGTGACCAGGGTGCCATTTGCTCAGAGTTTAGATTTGTTAGGAATTTGACATTAAAAGAATGTACTTCGCCAGACTCAACTCAATCAAAACAGGCATCGAAATTTCAAACCACTGCATCACAAAATGATTATTTGAGTAATCCGGGTATTGCAAATGTGGGTCAATATGAATGTTTAACCATGTGAGTCCTGAAATAATCACATTAAAAATCTGTCTTTTCCAGTATTGAAAAGCCTCCTAACTCACTAATAATCTCACTACTTGATCTTATGAACGGTCCACTTTGCTTAGAACAAAACAAACCTGTATGAGTAATACAGTCATCTTATTATTCCAATAAACTCCAAGAGAAAACAAAACCAGATATTGACTATTAAATAAGGAGAGAAGAAACAGTGACTGCAGGCTTCCTACATCTGATTGTAAATCCAAGAGCGCCCTCTGTCGTTCATTTCCTGTGCTGAACTCCTGCGTTTTCAGAGCAGTTGAAGAGAATGACCCAGAAAGCTGCCAGGTGGATTTATATGCTTAAAATAAAAAAAGGAACAAGAAAAAAAAGGCATCTTTAAGTCTTACCTGTATCATTCTGGATATTTCCTACTTTTAATATAACGACAGGTGCTGGTTGTCTAAGAATCCAGATGCCTAGAATCTAGGAAACCCGCAGGGGGAGTTGTAACCTGTTCTAGAAGGGAGATCCCTCAGTCAGAACTGACTGGATGGCTTCGAGCACTGGTTTGGTTTGTGCCAGTTCCAAGACCATAACTTAATTATGAGAAATTTTGAGAAATTCTTTATTAAGCATTTTGTTCTCTCTAGTTTGTATGCTGCAATCTCTTGAGTTTGTCATGATGAGGGACGACGAACGGGAATACAATTTCAGAAGACCTGCTCCTATTTTAGAATCTTTTCTTTTGAGGTCAAGTGACTCTCAAGTTTCCAGCTGATTGTCATTTGTATTATTAATTGCATCTTAGTAGATTTAGAAATAACACTCTTTTCCAAACGATTTCACCCAGCCGTGTCATGGGATAACTTCTATTTTAATTAAGAAATGTGCTTCACTCGATTTCTACAGCATTTAGATAATGTGATGAAGAGCTTTATTAAGCTCGACCGATTCCATTAATTCTGGCCTTTGCGAATTTTCCATGTGGCCTAATGTATATGGATCAGGAGAGTTTCTAGAAGATGTGAAACTTTATTTTGTCATTCGAGGTATTGTTTGCACAGCTCAATCTGTTAAATCCTAAAGAAGCAATTAATTCATCAACATAAGCTAATTTAGAAAACGAAACAAAGAAAAAGGCAAAATGAAACCAAAAAACCACAACCAAACAAACGGTGTAATTACTTGGTATGGCTCTTCTATCTGTAATGGCCATCCATGGGCTTCTACAAAGTGTGGACGGCTTTAACTTGGGGACTGTTCAGAAATGTCACTGCACCAGGTATACAGTGAGCCATGTCAGCAACAGGAACAGAGAATTCCACAACCAGCAGAAGGAGGCACTATACTCATCTGGAATATTTGTGCTTAGAAATGGGGCCATCGGCACCATGAACAACGAGCCGAGAACAACTGGTGTGAGTGCAGACCAGGAGACAGAGCAGAAGGCCCATAGAAGAAGTAAGGTGTGTCCTTTTGAGCAGGATAGCTTGTAGGGCTGGCTTCCTATTAGGCATTTTGCAGTGCTGAAGGAAATTTGTAAAACTTACCCAAGCAGCGCAGAGACAACGGTTCATGTGGCCGACAGATGGAGGATCAGAAGAGACATGCGACAGCTAAAGAACAGTGTCTTTCAGGTCTCTTGACAGCTAATTTCCCTGTTGCTGGGAAGAGCCATCGAGTTGGTTCTGCGAGTATTATGTGTTCTGTGTCCATTGCAAGCGAGTGCTGTGGCAGTCGTGTGCTTATGTTAATTTTATGATTGAAATGTAGGGGTGGAGTCTGGCCTGTTAATCTGGAGAAAGCCATTGAGTAGCCAATTGAGGCCTCTGTGTGGGCATGGCTTTCTCCTGAGACTTCTGGGAAATCTTGTGATATTTCCTCATGAAGATAAGAAGCTATCTTCCTAATTGTTGGGAGTTAGTCTCAGAGACGATGAATCACGGACAAGACAAGATGGCAGCATCCGAGAAGCTGGAGGAGCCGGCAGAGAGACCACAAGGCTTTTCCCGGATGGAGTCAGACCTCTGAAGCTGGGGCGCCCAGGTGGAGACCTCTGTCAGTGGTGAGTTGCTTCTGCTGTTGATGAACCCTGAGCGCTGGAAGCGAGGAGCCATGTGGAGAGCCCTGCCAGCGCCGGGATTCTGCACCCACTGACCTGTGACTTTGTGAGTCAGAAGGAGACTTTAAAGACTGATTTCGGGCATATGGGTTAATATTGGACTTATGACTTTGAACTGGACTGGGCTCAATGTCCTGTTCCTCTTACATATAAATCTTTTCCTTATATCTATATGTGTGTATGAAATTTGCTCCTTAGCCTACTCAGACATAGCTATAGTTACAAATAGATGCAAATATAGACATGCAGGGACATACTAAATTAAGGGGGGGTCTTCAAAAAGATAGCATAGTTTTAAGTGAAAACTTAAAGTTTAATAAGTGAAATAAGTAGCTGTTTACAATATAAAAGTTGAAAGGCTCATTCTTTGCACTCCAATGTGGCAGAAGCCCAAGTTAAGCCCATTCACTTTATGATATTTTGACTTATAATATAGAAGACTTACAAAAATCAAATAATAGTCCTTTCATGAACACCAACACTGCATTCTATCTTTTGCAGAGCTGATAAGAAAATTGTAGCTATTTTCCAAAAGAATTGCCATCCATCATATGAAAACTGAGTTTCAAAGGGAAGATTGATCCAGTATTTTCATCTCTGTTGAGAGGATGATTATTTGGACACCACAAAGATGAGAAGGAAAATTCTGATGTAAGAGAAAATGCTGCATCACTGGATATCAATAATCCAGAGGAGACATTGCAACTTTGATATAGCAATTAAGGGAGACTTGATCTCACAAACAATGATTGCTTTAAAAATTTAAGTTGCAAACTTGCTTAATTGATATGTGATACAAATGATTCAAGCTTATTGGGTTGTATTTTTTTTTTCTTTAGAGACCAGGTTTCAAAAGGTATTTAAATATAGATCTATTATAATGGCAGGAAACAATGCTTATTATGTCTTTCAACTGAAAGACACTCACTTCCTTCTCATTTGTTAAATTTTATAACAGAACAGAACTTGTATGGCTTAAATAATACTTGAATGAACAGTAATTGAATTTTATGCCCCATCACCAAGTCAAATTTAAGAATATCCCCAATTATTGTCACAAAGCACAAGGCATGGATTTAATTATATTCACCATAGACCAATGTCCTTTAGAGCTACTGACCTACCGATCTTGGAGGGACTGAATTAAGTCAGGTACCTGTTAAAATTAGTAAGCCTCCTAATGGTCTACCTAACAAAAACAGGCAAGAGAATAAGCCATACCTTAATATCTTCTTTTCCAAAACAGACACTAAAGGACTAAAGATATGTTAGCAGGATTGACAGTAATAAGAAGGCAAAATTGTTAAGCTTCAATTCAACTCTTCTGCCTTCCAGAATGTGCACATAGGTTAGGCATCATTTCAATATCAATTGACTTCTCCTTGGTAGTCAGGGTTAAAACACAAACAAGCAAACAACAATAACAAAACGCCTTCTAGGCAATCCAGATGTAGAGAAGGTAGAGAGCCATTGAAAATTAGAAGAAAGACAAGCTGAGGGAATGGAGAGCACCCACCAGGATTTACAAGGGAAGCACCATCCCTCCAGAGTCCATGTTGGTGCTGCTGGTGTTAGATGCTCCCCTACATAAGGATCCTGCGTTCAATAGCATGAAAACATACCTGGTCCTGCTCTGTCCTCACAATCATTGTCATATTTGATCCCATTTGTGTAGTTCCTGGGGCAGTCCATCTCCCCAGAGTCTTCCTGCTCACTGCTTTACCCAGCAGGATATCCTTGATGAGAACAAATAGACCTTGTTAATATACATGAGAGGATGTCTCACCACCCTCACTTCTAAGGAGCATTCCTCCTGTACTTCTTCCAAGAGGAATTTCTCTTTTGGCATGATCATTCCATCCTCTTCACCAAGACCAGGATTCAAATGTGCCCGTTCAACTATTGCCTTCCTGACTCATTTTCTGGCTTTTGCAGGCCGAGGCAGCCAAAGATACCATGCCTTGGGTTGATTCACCTTAGTTGTTTGCACTTTACAAAGGGCTTCAGTAGCAGATTAACCAACACAATATGTTCTTTGTTTTCTTGATTGCTGCTCCCGTAAGTATTGGTTGCAGATCAAAGGAAAATAAAATCTTAATGTCGATCTTTTATCTACTTCAGATGATGCAGTTTTTTGAACCAGTTCGGAGGATTTTGCTTTCCTTTAAATTGAATTTAATCCCTACTGAAGGCTGCAGTCTTTGATCTTCACCAGGAAGTACTTCAAATTCTCTTGACTTGGAGTCAGCAATTGTGGCAGTCATGCACTCGTGTGTCAAATTCATGATTGGGAATCTACGGTTGGAGTCTAGCCTGTCAATCTGGAGATAGCCAGTGAGACCTCTGTGTGGGCATGGCTTTCTCCTGAGAATTCTGGGAAGTCTTGTGGTGTTTTCCAAATAGAGAAGATAGACTTGACTCCATCTCTGATGACAAACCACTGACAAGATGAGATGACAGCATGCTGATTGATCCTGATTCCCGGAGAATGAAGGAGCTGAAGGGGAAGTCACATGGGCTTGTCCTTATGGAATCAGACCTCTGGGGCTGGAGAAGCCACAGAGAAACCCCTGCCAGTGCTGAGATGCTTCTACTGACAATGGATATTGCTGATGGATCCTGAGCCCTGGAAATGAGAAGCCATGGGGAGACCCCTGCCAGCATTGGGATGCTTCTATTGCATGTGCTTCGTGAGTTGGAAGGAGACTTTATAGACTGGTATCGGACATATGGACCAATATCGGACTTAAGACTTTGAACTGGACTGGGTTGGGATGCTTCCTCAATGTAACATTCATCTTGTATATAAACCTTTCCCTTATATCCATATGTGTGTCTATGAATTTGTCTCTCCAGTCTACCTGGACTAACACAGCAAGGGAACATCACCTGCATATGACATGCAGTTTATGAACCTTGCTCCAATCCTGTTATCTCACTTTTCTTATTGTCCATATTCTTGTATGACTTGTTCAGCAGACAAAATGAATATGCATACAGAACTGATGTGAAAATATACAAGCCTGATGCACATCTTTCTTGATTTTAAACCATTCAAGTTCTCCTTTGGAGAAACATGAAGGCCACATCGGAAGGAAAATTCCTGTCCAAACCAGTCCAAGGCTGATGTGCCTTCAACATTTCCTCTCATAACATGTTGCTGCTTTCTTTTCTGCTAGGTTCAACAAGGTATTGCAATGGTCACACAGAACTTATCAATAGGTAGGCAACTTAATCTGTCGAATATGAGATGGGTCAGTATTTTATTCTACTGCACATTGAGTCACTCTAAGTTGATTGGGATCTAACAACAATAATAAAATCAATCCACCAATTATTCAGTTACATATATCTGATGAACACCTATAGTATTCTCTCACTGGCCTAGATGCATGACTAGAGAGGTAAACCTGATATTTTTATGGAGGTGTGGTATACAGAGATACCTATACATCGTTACTTGAGATGAGTTTCAGATATTGTAGAAACACATGACCAAGTCAGGTGAGGTTTGAACCAATCTTGAGTCTCTGGTGAGAATTAGTTAACACATAAAATGTACAAGTATATTTATATTTGTACTTGCAGACAGAGAGAAAGCAAGAGTGTTTGAATGGGGGCAGGACAGGGACAAAGTCAGGAATTCAAGTACCCAAGATGACTGACTGACAGGAATATAGGGCAGAATAGTGCATGGAGAAGATGGGAATAATGAACTCACTCCATAATTTGTGGTAAAGATGTCAAGAAAGTGAGTGAGGCTGAAGCCAGTTCATGAAACATCTTGAGTTGTGAGTTAAAGATACTGGACTTTATCTGAAACTGTTGAAAGAGTTCATGAAGGAGGCTGTCACCATATTTTAAAATTCATTTCTAATCAAGCTGAATAGTGAATGGAAAACTGGACATAGCAGGAAAACCCATTCATACCCTTGCGCCAATAACAGTTCTGACATGTTTAGTACGTCTGTGTTAACACACAAGCTAAGTAATCTCCATTGCCAGTGCAGGCTCCATGCTCTCTTCAAAACCAAATGGTAGGCTGCATTTCATAGGATCTTCTTTCTGTATAATGAATAGGTCCATACAATAATCAAAAAGAGATCTAGGCTAACATATATATGGAAGCCAACATGGAATTATATCACTTCCATTTTCCTAAACAATGGTGTACAACTTACTGCAAGACAATTTCTAAAGAAAATTTATTTATCATTTTTATGGGAGCAACCTAAATCTTAATTAGATGCAGCTTACAAAGAATTTCACACAGAGAGATTATCAATGACAATGAAAAGGGAAAATGAATTTAAATATAGACAAAACTCTCCAAGATTTTGCAAATCACCATCAATTTTTATAATTCCAGTTGCTCATGTATCCACATAATTTTTCATTTATTTAGCATTTATTACATCCCTTACCCCCTGACCCCCCACCCCACCCCACACCATTCACTATTTCACACTCAGATTGTCAGTCTATCCTTTTATCTTTTCTCAAAGTCTGTCATCTATTTGTGCTACTGCTTATAAAATTTATATATATATATTGTTTTCTAAAATTGTTTTCTAAAATATTTCCTCATAGATATGATATTCTGTCTTTGAACTTTATAGAAGTTAACTGTTTTTTTCTTCACTATGAAGAACCTAGTTGCATTGTGAATATGCTTCTATTAAATAAAAGAGACCTCAAAGTATATAAAAGAGGCTTGTTTGATAAGTTTCAAATGAGCAATGTTAACTAATAACTCTAGACAGGTTTACACTGTGTTCCTTTCCTATGTGTGCTTTGTCATCTTTCTAAATATTTGCTTCTTCTAACATTTCAGTATGGACAAAGTAAATAGGGCCAAGTCTCTTTTTCTTTAATAGAAGCATATTTTGTTGCCTCATGACAAGATTGGGTTGGGCCATGAAAATAGGGTATGTGGAATACTAATAGAGGGGATCTTGAGCTTTGTCATTTCTGAGTAAAAGAGAGTTATTGCAGAAGAGGAGAAAGAGATCATAACTGTCAAAAAGAAACCCCAGGGCAGCCAATGCTCAGAGAGGAACATAGGATTGGCCACACCACAAGACACAACATTCCTCACTGATCCATAGCACTACCGAGGACAACACTGGAGACAAGGTGCAGGAATTGTGCCCAATCTGACCCACCACACCGAGGCAAGACACTAGAGCATGCAACAGAACATCAAGGGGGATCAGAGCAATGAAGTCCCTGAGGAACACCAAAAACAGATTGTGGGGCTAGAGGATGGCAACCCATTAGACTCCACTGGAAAACACTCATAAAAGTCAATAAACACCTTGAACTGTTTACAGTTTTGGGGTTTTTTTTTTTGGCATCACTGCTCTCCAGTGGTGGGAGTAGGAGGCCCAGCCCCACTGCTGGAATTGAACTTCCATCCCAGTGGGCTGTAGCCCCGTGCACAACCACTACGCCACCGGGGTGCAGCCCGAACTATTTACAGTTTTTTCCTTTGGTCCATTTTTGCTGTTGTTTTGTTTTCCTTTGTTGCTTTGTTTTTGCTGTCTTCTTTTTAATGCATATTATCTCTGCATGGTTATCTAGATAAGATAGGCAGGATAAACAATCTAAAGGAGAGAACAATGGGACTGACATTGCCAGGGGAGACATGGGAAAGGGGAAGGGGAAGAAGGCAGTGGGTGTTAATAAACCCAGGGACAAGAGAACAACAAGTGATCTAAAATTAATGGTGAGGAGAGTGTAAGAGGCTCTGTAGGGCTTGATCAAGGACAATGTAACCGAGAGGAATGACTGACACGCAAAATAAGGCAAGACATGATGGTGGGACAAGAGCAAAGTCAAAGGAAATAAAGCAGTGGTTCTCAACTTCCTAATGCCACGACTCTTTAATACAGTTCCGCATGTTGCGGTGACCTCTCAACCATAAAATGACTTTTGTTGCTACTTCATAATTGCAATCTTGTTACTGTCTTAACAGTAACCCCTATGAAAGGGTCACTCATCTCCCAAAGGGATCACAAGGTTGAGAAATGCTAAAATAGAGGAAAGAACTAGACGGTAAAGGACATTTAAAAAGTCCAAATACAGGCATATACATTTGTAAATATAATTATATATGATGGTGGGGAAATATATACATATATTTATAGGTTTAGTATTAAGGTAGCAAATGCACATTGGGCCTCTACTCAAGCACTCCTTCAGGGCAAGAACTTTTTGTTTCATCACATCGCATTCCATGATGCTCACCTTCCTGACACAATTGCTGAAGACAAAACAGATGCATAAGCAAATGTGGTAAAGAAAGCTGATGGTGTCTGGCTAAGAAAAGATATAGTGTTTGGGGTCTTTAAGGTTTGAAGATAAAAAAGCAACCATCTAGCTGAGAAGCAACAAAGTCCACATCATGAAGTGCCAATAGGATGAGGTATCAAGCATCATAGACCCAGAACAAAAACCTTATATCATTGCAAATCAGGGGAAGTGCAAAGTAGAGACCAAACACCCCTCTGTATGTGATTGAACATCCCCTTACAGCAGAGTTGAGGGGAGGAGATGAGTCAGTCAGTGTGGAGTATAGCACTGATGAAACATAAAACTTTCCTCTCACTCTTCAATGCTTCCTCCCCCCACTATCATGACCCCAATTCTACCTTACAAATCTGACTAGAGCAGAGCATGCACACAGGTACAGATAAAAGATGGAAACATAGGGAGTCCAGGACAGATAAATCCCTCAGGACAAATATTAAGAGTTGCCGTACCAGAAGGGAAAGGGGAAGGTTAAGAGAGATAGGGGAACCAACCACATGATCTACTTATTACCCCCTCCTGAGGGATGGACAATAGAGAAGTGGGAGAAGAGAAACAATGGTCAATGTTAGACACAAAAAATAATAACATAGTTATCAAGGGTACACCAGGGAGGGAGTGTGGATGGGTAACAGGCTGCAAGTCCCTTCTGCAGCTTGGTGGTGCGACAGAGCATCAAGGCAAAACAGAGCATGGCAATGATTGGTCCTACGTGATCACCTTTACCTCAGTGCTATCTTCCCTGAAGCATCATGCAAACAATTATGACTAATGAGAAAATATTAAAGACTATCTGACAAAACAATAAAACTTTTATTTAAGGTATTTTCATATTCCTTCTTGATAGCCATCCTCACTTTCCCTATGCTTTGCTTTCATCCAAGCCCTGGCAGCGGTGTGATTGATCCTTTACACTCTTTTCACTAGTGGAGAAGGATCCCGTTCCTGTACAGTAGTGTAGTCCTTTAGACAATAGCCTAATTATAAATAGTCATGATGTCTGATCTATTTGAAACAAGCAACTTTTTAACCCTGATCATATTTTGCTTATTTTTGAGAAGTTCCTCTCCACTTCTGAACTTATAGAAATTGTTCTGAAAATATTTTCTGCTCTTTGAACCCTTTCAAGGATTGCATAATTCACTCATAATAGCTTGTGGGAATTTGGGGCATAACCCAAAGCTGAAACAAATGACAGTGTCACCCTCTAGTTGTTTGGCACTTTTTCTTTTGTATTTGTTTACTTACTGAAGTAGCAAATGCAAGGGAATGGAAATGTAGTATTTAATCAAAAGAATAGTGAGTTTTTTGAAATAAATATTACAAATATAGCATCATCTAATATTTTATAGCTATGGAAGGAATGAGCATCTGTTGCACAGATGAACATTTAAAATATTCATTTGTAAATTATTAAGGAGTCATGATCAAGGGGCAGTGAGGAGGGAGGGGAAATATGGGGTGCTGATTCTGGGGCCTAGGAGGAAGGAGGTTGTTTCCAGAATGATGGAGGCCACAAATGTACTAAATGTGCCCTCATACAATATGTATTGATCATGATAAGAATTGTATGAGCCCACAACAAAATGATTCTTTAAAAAAGAGTAAGGAATGTAAATTTGTGATGTACACACTTAGAGGCTACCCAGCTGCCTACCTTAGAGAGAAACCTAATTACAGGTGGCAATGATTGTACAAAGCAGACTGATATATGTGAACTATTTAATCGTATGATTTGTGGATTATGTACCAAAATAAAACTGTTTTTTAAAGAAGAATAGAAAATGGGATAATTTTACAATTAACAAATCACTAAGAGGTTCAGCTTTTTTCTTCTAAGGATGAGCAGCTTTCAAAGAAAACAAAATAGAATAGCTTTCTTAAATTTTCTTTGGTCTTATGAATTACACCAGGTATACTATTTAACTATAATGGACCATGATAGTCAGGATCACCTCCAAGACCTTCTTTATAGTTGGCAGAGAATGACTAGCTTACCTATATTTTAGCAAGCATAGCATGGTGTTCATTTTCAGTAAAGAAGGCAGGACAATGCTGTTGTCTACTCAACACTTTAAGAAAACTGCCTAAAGGATGTTCTGCTTCATGGGAAACAGAAAATAAATTACAGCTCAATGACTAAATGGTGTATACCAGTGTGTTAGTCTGGGTAGACTAGAGAAACAAATTCATAAACACGCATATGCATAGAAGGGAGAGGTTTATATATAAGAGGAATGGAACATTGAGAAAGCATCCCAAACCCAGTCCAGTTCAAGTTGATAAGTCTGATATTAGTCCATAGGTCCGATACCAATCCCTAAGTCCTCTTTAGACTTACAAAGCACATGCAATGACACCAGGACAATCACGGGTCAGTGGGTGCAGAGTCTTATGTATCCAGTGGTGGTAGAAGCCTCTCAGCACTGGCAGGGGCTTCCATGGCTTCTCAAGCATCTTAGCAGTGGGAGGTCTCTTTATGTGGCTTTTCTGACTTCAGAGGTCTGGTTCCATCAGTGTAAGCCCATGTGGCTTCTCTGAGATGTCTCACAGAGAGGTAACTTTGTGTCTTGTCAGCAGAGCATTTCCACGGGACTGAGTCGTGAGTCTCTCAACTCTAAGTGGGAAATAGGGTCAGGTTTCACAGAATTCTCGGAGAAAGTCATGACTACACACAGAGGTCCACCCCTACACTCACACTCCTGAAATTGACATGATTACATGACTGCCACAACCAGCAAGTGGGGAGTAATAATAAATCCAAAATATAAATATTATTAAAATAGTATGAAGATGCAATAATTTCAGGGGCTTTTCAATGAGTGTACTCCTAGGTTGGAGCAGCGTTTTTATTAATTAGCCAATGTTACTGTGTTAGTCCAGGATGACTAGAGAAATAAATTCATCGACACTCATGTAGGTATAGGAAAGAGCTTTGTGTCATAGAGCAATTGTATATTAAGAACACATCCCAGTCCAGTCCAGATCAAGTCCATAAGTCCGTTATTAGCCCATATGTCTGATGTTAGTCCATAAATTCCTCTTTAGACTCATACAGGACATATGTAATGATGCCAAATACAGGAAGATCACAGGCCAGTGGGTGAAAACTCTTGTGGATCCAATGGCAGTGAAAGCCTCTCCAGGACCCTTGCTGGCATCAGTTTGGTCCATGTGTCTTGTCAACAGGGCGTCGAAGCAGAAAGAAAATGGTGTCTCCCTCCCTGGAGAAAAAGAGAGGGAGTCCCCAGAATCCCCATGATTAGGCCACGCTCACAAGGAGGCATCACCAGGCTTTGACAGTCTAAACTCCACCCCTTCGTTATTTGATCAAGTTGACGTGAAATCGTGAAACTACCACAGTTACATCTTTGGAGATCCTATGATGTAGTTCAATACTGCTCTCATTTTTTTTTTTTACAAGTAGGAGTCAGTTCTTCCTCATTCAACTCAAGAGGACAGGGTCTCTGGGGTTGTCGATCTTTATAGAATCAGAAAGCTTCATCCTTTCCAGGGGGAAAGCTGGTTGGTTTGAGCTGCTTACTGTATGGTCAAGTGTCCCCTTGCTTAATATGACCTGAAATCCGCTCCTTGTTAACGGAAAGGAATCCTCTCGTTTACTTCTTTGGAGAGCAGGGGTTTTACTGTCAGGTATCCAGTTGTGAGACCGAAAGAGTTGTTGCATTCATTTTGAAAGCGTTTTAGGTGAACATGTATTTGCTATACATCTTCAAGAGGCCAGGGATAGAGAACAAAGCAAATACAGCTGAAATGGCCCAAGTGTAGCTGGAGGCACCAAGTCACAGAGTGTGTCTTTATGAGTGGGCATCACTCAGTGAGATTATAGTGTTGGGAAGGTTTCTTGGATCAAGTGAAGAAAATGCAGTGGAATCCAGGGTTGGTTTGGAAATATGAATAGTTTGAATTGATGTAAATAAAGGAAAGGTTATTCCAGGCAGTGGGAGTAATATGAGCAGAAACACACAGGAAAATGTGTAACTGTTTAAAAGTAATTGACATTTGCTCTAAATACGGAAGATTTATCTCCATGGTCTCTTACATATCATATACAAAGCAAAAATATTTGGAAAGGTTCCATTTTGAAAAATAAAATATAACAGAAAGGTAGTATTAACATAGAACTATGCTAGCTTGGTGGAAATTAACCTAGTATAAACTCAAACAGATGACTTATTCTGTTAATTTTAAAAATTTTATCCTACTTATTACATAACATATTATGCACATATGGAAGTCTCTCATAAATAGAAGGGGAAATGGTTGCTAACTTGTTGCAGGACAGTTTTTTAAGCCACTTATATTTTTCAATTATTCTGTATTTCATAATTAAAATTACACTAGTGATAAAATGTGGCAATGAATTTAAAGCAATGACTGGGGTGGGGAAGCCCAGATTAGGTGATTGCATGAGTTGGGAAATCAAAAGAAAATCACTGCTTATGCATATTTCATCTTTTCACCCATTAAAGCTCAGCCTATGTTATTTTTTACTACTGAATTCAATTTTGTCTTAGCAAACCTTTTATTCAATCACATAGCCTTTCAGTATGAAAAAAATACACAAAAATCTTCTCTATCTTGAACAAAACCATTGTTGTTTTCTCTTCAGAAACCCCAATGACCACATTTTGTAGATGTTTCGACTGGAGCAGGAATCCTGACAAGTTTGTCAATGGCACAGGAGCAGGGTGGGAAGGCACTCTCATTGGAGCATGGGAACAAAGAGGCAGAGAGATAGTGGTATTAAGATGAGGAATGACTGTAAGTAAAAAAAGTACAAAAATTAAAAAAAACCAAACAAGTTCTTAGTGGGTATCATGCAGGATGACAGGAGTAGTTTTATGATCACAGATGTTAGATTCTGAGAGATCATTCCTCCAGAGAAACAGAGAGACAAAACGTCTTGGGCCTTCACTTTTTGGATAACAAGATCACATTCTTCACAAAATTAAAGCAAAAGAGAACCCATTTACTCATAATGTAATTACAAATTATTTCCTGAAATCTGGTTTTGAAAATAGGGTATTTCTCCTTTATATATTTCCTTTTCAATTCATAAAAGAGGTGAAACATTTAATATACTTCTCCACTGAATGATGCTAATACCACTTCCATCTCAATATCATTTAGCATCCTTTCCAGCCACATAGAAAATCGATCATACTTTTCAGTACCACATCTGAGTTTAATTCCTAGGAACACAAATCAGTTTGCTCAAAATGAATCTACAGAATCCAGGAGACTATATTCTCCTGAATACACCTTCCACAAAATGTCTTGGGCCTTCACTTTTTGGATAACAAGATCACATTCTTCACAAAATTAAAGCAAAAGAGAATCCATTTACTCATAATGTAATTACAAATTATTTCCTGAAATCCAGTTTTGAAAATAGGGTATTTCTCCTTTATATATTTCCTTTTCAATTCATAAAAGAGGTGAAACATTTAATATACTTCCTTCCTACTTATCTCCTTTAATACAGGAGATGGAACTCCAGAGATCTTTATGTTCTTGGTTTTGCATTTACTCTGGCAAACTAAGTGTTGCACTCTTGAATTAACTTGACTATGTTCCATGGTATGGCTAAAAATAATGTTGTTAGTATTTTAAACATGTTTCCAGATATGGAGTTAAGACCTCTTATAAAGTATTGACCTTATATTATTTATAGACATATTCCATGATTTGAAAGTTGTAACCCAAAGATTGTAGACAAAATGGAGGGGGTAACAACTGTTTTTTTTTTCCTCTTCTTCACTGAACTTGTGTTAAATCCATTACATACATATTTAAACAATTTTTATTGACATAATTCACATATAAAATTTAATCATTAAATCATCTTTAAAGAATTATGTAATCATTACTGAATCAACTTTAGAATATCTTCTTTCTAGTACTCATTCTTATTAGCTCCCCATCTCCCCATAACCTCCCTGGCCATACCTCCAAGAAACCAATTGATCCCGTTATCATCTTCATAGATTTACCTATCCTGGATGTCATATCCAGAGCAACATACCCTCTTCCCCGACATTAAAACCCAACAACAATAACAAAATAACAGTTTTAATTTTTATCTTTTAATTCCATTTTCATGAACTTTTAAAACCCCATTTTATAAACTCCTTTAACTTTACTAAAAGGTGTGTTTCTTGTTTGTAGAGAAAGAACATGAAAGCCTCCATTGATTTCCTTCTGACTTTTAACCAAGGATGTTGAGAGTCTTGCCTGTAGGCAGGGTACATTAGAAAGTAGATTACCTCTGCCGCTCTCTGGCTAGCCCAGGAAGGGCCAGTCTCTCTTAGAGACTTGCTTGAGGGTGTCTTTGATGGATTGTACTGGGAATCATGAGGCATGCCCTACCAGTTTGCCCTGCATTGGTTGGAAGGACCTGGACTTACCTTGCAAACTCTTCTTTCTAGCATAACATACATGTCCCAGTTGTGGTCACACTTTCAGTCCCACGTCTGTGAATCACTGATCTGGCACCCATCATGACTTTGTGAGATTTCTCTGGGCTCCCTGCCTTATTTCAGAAGCTAGTGGTAAATAAACTAGGCACCCGCATGGTACAGTGTCGACGTGCTGGGCTGCAATCTGCGTGGTTTGTGGCTTGAGATCACCAGCAGCTCCAAGGGAGAAAGACAGGGCTTTCTACTCCCATGCCTTTATCCGGTTTGTCCTCTTTAAGACTTAAAAATGTCTTCTTTAAATAATATTTGAGAATGACATCTGTTCTTTGCCCTAAACATTTGCAGCCAATCATAGATTTTGACCATTTTCTTTTGTTTTGGGGTGAAGAAGGGACCCCAATCTCAAATATAACTTAAAGAGAGCATTTATTAAATCTTAAAAGAGACAAAGGCAACTCAAAGACTCAAGTGCATTCTCGAGACAAGGGAGATCTTC
>PVJH01019382.1:0-42753 GCA_004026705.1 Nesogale talazaci
GGGGGGTTGGGGGGAGGTCTAGGAGCTTAGTTTTATCCCTAAGTTAGGAATGTCTCCTGCCTAGATTATTTTGCCTTTGGAATGAAAACAGTACATACTTTTCACATAAATGAAGTATGGGGACGGCTGAAACAGCAGCAGTTAGCCCCCAGTTGGCAAAGGGCCCAGGAATGTGAGACCCAGCAAGGCCTCCAGAGATCAGACTCCCAGTTCAGAACAGATCCCAGTTCAGCACCTCTTCCTGGCTGCAAACTCCAACTCACAGAATTCATCTGGCAAAGCCACTGCCTCAGGAAAGTCAGCGCCCACCGAGTGTCACAGCCCTACGCTCTCTTACTGTATGCGGATCTAGCAGAGCAGTTAGCCTCTCCGAGCCTCCATTCCTCAACTCTCATAATAGGACCTACCTCAAAGCTTGTGGTGATTTACCGAAATCATGTATTTAAATGTTTAGCCATGCCTAGTTCACAAGCTACCCTGTCCTCAAAATAAATATAGATAAATAAATTGTATCTCATTATAAAATAAAAGTAGGGCTTCACTTCCCTTTTATATAAACTCCTTTAAGACCCCAAACTGGAATCCCTAGGCCAGTATCTACCTCATAATAGTCAGAATCGTCCTAAAAAACAGTCCTAAAATAGACCCTCTCCCTTCTCTCCCCCTACTTCCGCTTCTTAAGAAATAGCATACCAGCCCAATAAAACTGTTCATTGCCTTCTGCATCCTACTAAACTTCTCCATGTGACTCTACCCTATATGCTCCACCTTACCTACCCGGACTTCGCTCCCTCTCTCCCAAGGCCACTATGTCAGAACCCCACCATCCAGGCCTCTCTTGTCTCTGTGCCCCTCTGGTCCTTACCATTCTCACAACCTGGTACTTAGTCATTACACCAATGGTGTAATCACTGCTCCTTCTTGGTTATTTTCTTGTCCCACTAGCAATACATTCCTTATAATGTCAACGTTCGATCTGGCTCCAAGAACGTGGCAAAAAGCACTTAAACTGACTGGAACGTTCTCACAGCTCAAGTTTCTACCATGGCTTTTCAGTCATGTTTAATTAAATACAATCCCAGATCATCCAGCATCAGAAGGTCCTTAGTGTTCTCCTACTTCAAATCACAAACCCCTTCCTCCAGCATTACTGAAATTAAGTTCATGAATCCAGAAAGGGGAAGGTATTGAACCCAGCTCATAGATGTCAGTATTTAAGAGATTTAGATTCCACACAAGAAAGAACTGGGAGCCCTAGGAAAAGGAGTTTGTTTCTTTGGGGGTACACAGGTATGTCTATGTAAATGGGAAGGGAAGCAGTCCAGAAATAGGACAAAGGATAGAATGACATGTTTAGGTATAAACATGGAAACTGAAGACCTCTGACAGCTATACAGTTCTTAAGTTCAAAGGCAGGAAATGGAGAAACAAGCTTGTCCCCTGGAGGGATAAGTACCCAGGGCAACTGGAATAGCAATAATCTATGCAATTTGGGGAGGATTATATAGCCCAGGTGGTCCTATCAGCATGGTCTCAGGAGCCAGGGAACTCACGACCCGGTGGAAACAGGAGGCTCCCAAGAGCTGGCAGCACCAGGGCTGTGGGGAAAGGGCAGGGCCTTACCTTTCCTGAAGGTCATGCAAACTCTGCTCTGCTCGGTGTAACCCCTCCAGATCCTTCATCATTTTCTTCATGTGCTCCTTGGAGTAACGGTTCTGAATATAGGCAAACCAGCAGCCGCCCACACCAATAACGATGGACACCACCAACATGAAGTCTTTGAGGTGATTGTGCCGGGTCACTGCCAGAGAGAAGAAGGCACGGTGGGTCAGGGTGCCCACTGGGACTTAGCCCTACAGCCTCCACTCTACTCCCAGGGATACTTTCCTAACTCCCAGCCCTCACTTGTTCCCGAGCTCCCACTGCCCCGGGACTGGTCCTCATAATCTGGCCCTGATTTATAAGTTCTCTGTCGACAGGCTCACCACTAAATTCTTCATCCTGAGCATCATCTGAATGCACCTACCTTTCTTGCCTCCTTTCCCACTGTACTCCACACAGATTACCAGTCAGTCTCTCTTTCACTCCCTCCCACTCACATACAGGTCACACACACACACACACTCAGCATGTTCTTAAACACAGCAACCCTCTCCTACAAATGTCTTTTTCTTTTGGATGTGTTTTCCTCATCCTTTAAGAATAATATTGTGCCGTCCTTTCCTCCATGAAGTCTTTCCAGACACACCCTCCCAATCAGCAACTAGTTTCTGACTTCCCACCGACTTATTTAAGCTCTGTCTAGTTTGATAGAGAGGAGGGACTTCAGAGCAATACAGGGAGTTTATTAAATCACACTTCGCTAAGGTGCAGTGGGGAGGAAAGTAGTGACCTCTCAAAACATCCTAGTCATTCTCTGAGCTAGGATGGGCCCACGTGCCCAGATGCAGTGGCTTCCATCCTGCTAGCATATGAGAGTAGTAAGGCAGGATGGCTGGTCAGAGTAGAAGGCAACACATTAGGGCTTATAGTCTGACCTATGGAAGCGCTGACTGCTGGAACTTGGTGTTCTGCATTGTTAGGTCATTCTATGCCTAAAGTCAAAAGCCTAGATCAGCTCAAGGTCGGGAAATTTCCATCTATAGAGTGCACTGTTTGGCTATGGTTCAATCAAGAGTTCTAGGCAGACTTGGGTTAGTGCTAAGAGATTTTCATCTGTGAAACATTAAATATGTCAGAAACACAAAAATGAGCCTACATCCAGAAAAGGCCCCATTTAGTAAAGAGCCATGAAGAACTAGTAAGAAATGATGGCAGAAGATAAGAGGCAAAGCCACATCCCAAGAACTGGAGCCAATCAAGAAAGGGCACTGCAGGAGCCTGACATTCCTACTGGCATACCAGATCTGGCTCTGCACTGCCACTCAGGAGACTCGCAGGGGACAACACAAAGAGCAAGTGTTGCTACGACAGGCACGGCCTGAGGTGTGCGCAACTTGGGAGAGGGGAGCTATGGGTTCAGAAGAGCCCCAGCTGTTGAAGTCAGAGAAGAATGAAAAGGGGTGGTGGTGTGAGAGAGAACTAAATCAGAAACTGACAGGACTCAAAGGGGCCCAGGTAGACCCACCAAATGCAGTCAGAGTCCAGACTGCACAAAAAGAAAAATGGCTGAAAACTGTCTGAGGCTGAGGCACGCAATGTGAAAATAAAAGGAAGGCTGGGCGGCGGGGCATAGGGATCAAAGGCAAATTAATCCATTTTACTGCTATCCAAGGGAGGGGACTTACGAGGCATATGACGTAGCCATGTCTTCTCTGAGAGAGCACACAGAGGATGGGCCCCAGCCATCCCTTTCTCAAGTCCACACTTCCCTGTCCTTCAGGTCCCAAGAGGAGGAGTTCTCTCTGGAGCACAATTGTCACCTTTTTCTTCTTCAGCAGCTTCTAGCAGACCAGGGCACACTGTCTCTCATGTGTGTCAAAGGTTCTCCCTTTTTGTTTCTAAGGGTTTCTCAACTCTAATATTCCTTTTGCCTTTTTACCAAAACCACAGGTACCTTTGCTGAAACAAGATGCCAAGCAATCGGCACCTTCACCCTCTTACCCCCAACATTTCAAAGTCCTTAAAGTTGGGTATGTAGGTTGAGGGCCCTTTGCTATTCCATTCAGTCCCGTATTTTCTACCTTGTCCAGATTAATATGGAACCAGATTCTATTTACCCTGCCCAGTTTCATATAGTCATCCAAGTCATGAATAAGATTACTTAAGAACCAGGACTCCAGGTAAAATCTCACACTCACTCCTTCCCCTAGAGTTCTACTTATATGTATCCTTCTGTGAATTGTGATAAGATCACAATCAGTGCCATTTGAGTCAGTCATGATTAAGTATATGTAATTAGTCAATTTCTTATTCATTTGTTATTGTGTACTTTGACCATTTTCAATGGTTCCATAAGTGGGTGGAATATTAATTAATATTTGAACCCTTGAAGTCAAATTGACCTCTCTAGCATTTCTTTTTTTTTCATTTCTGGGTATAGGGTACTTTATTGATAGTACATGACAAGGTTGGGCTCTCTAAGCCCTTCCCCTTCTTCAGAGGGTCTGAATGGAAACTCCAGATGATGGAATATTCTCGATGTGTTGGAGGATTGAGTTGTGGCAAACGCTCCAGAAGGTGAGAGCTTTTATCTGCCTCTAGAGCTGGGGCTGGGGCTAATGGTCCAGGGCCGCTCTTACTCCCTGAAGCCATGTGGACCACAAGGTCCACCACTCTGTTGCTGTAGCCAAATCCATTGTCATTCCAAGAAATGAGCTTGTCAAATTGGTCGTTGAGGGCAATGCCAGCCCCAGCATCAAGGGCAGAAGAGTGGGTGCCACAGTTGAAGTCACAGGAGACAAGCTGGTCCTCAGTGTAGCCCAGGATTTCCTTTAGGAGACCATTAGACACCTGCTTCACCACCTGATTGATGTCACCATACTAAGCAGCTTTCTCCAGATGGCAGGTGAGATCCACGATGGGCACCTTGGGGATGGGGATATATGGAAGGCCATGCCGGTGAGTTTGCCATTCAACTCCAGGATAAATTTGTCCATGGCCTTTGCAGCGCCAGTAGATGTGGGGATGATGTTCTGGGCAGCTACTGTGCCAGTTTCCCAGAGGAGTCATCCACAGTCTTCTGATATGATGGCATGGATCAGGAGTGGTCAGGAGTCCCCTCCACAATGCCAGGGGGGGGCTCCAAGCACTGCTAACAATCTGGAGGTAGCTGTACTTCTCGTGGTACACACCCACCACAAACATGGGCATAAGGAGAGAGCGCAGAGATGTTCACCCTTTTGTCAGCACCCTTCAAGTGAGCCCCAGCCTTCTCTAAGGTTACAAAGACACCCGTGGACTCTACGACATACTTGTCTCCAACCTCACACCCCATTTGATGTTGGCGGAATCCAACTTCTGGAAGCTGGGGATGGATTTCCCAATGATGATAAGCTTCCTGTTCTCAGTCTTGATGGTGCCACTGAACTTGATGTGGGTGGAATTGTGCTAGAACATGTAGGCCATGTAGTCCAGGTCAATAAAGGGGTCGTTGATGGCAACAATGTCTCCTTTGCCAGAGTTGAAAGCAGCCCCAGTGGCCAGGAGCCCAGTGTGACCAACTCTGTTTACTCCCACCTTTCCTATCATGTCTCCGGGACCCAGCTGGGAATGCTTGGGAGCGGGAAGATGCCACTGCCTGTTGCAGCAAGGAGGACCAGAGAGCCTCTAGCTTTCTTAGTCAGTATGTAGAATTAAGTAGTCTGTTGGAAATTAGATGTCAAGATAGATTATAAAATTCCTCTTTCGGGGCTAAGCCCCAGCGGCGTAGCGGTTGAGTGGGGGACTGTGAACCACTGAGTTGGAGGTTCAAATCCAGCAGCAGCTCTCCAGGAGCAAGGCTGGGCTTCCCACTCCCATCAGGGGATAGTGAGGCCCACAAGAAAAAATAATGTAAAAAAATCTTTCATGTACTCCTGTGTTTCATGTATTTTTTGTGCTCTGTGACTTTTTAAAGCTTGCCATGCATTGTAGGAACTAAAGCCTACCTGTATATAAATTGTTAAAAAGAACTTAGTATGCATAGTATGTGAGGAATTAGGGTAATCTGAGTAACTACCTGACAGCCAAGTTACTGGAAGAATGCTCCAGTGGTTAACATCCTAATAAAGACCCATTTTTCTCTTTTTCTGTCCACTTGAAGTGGTTATTGACAGGGATCAATTGCTTCAGGGCAAGGATCCAATATTTGGGGTTAACACTCTGGGATTCTTTTTTTTTTTCTTTTGTGGGCATCACTGCCTCTGGTGGTCGTGGGCGCTACCTAGCCATCGCTGGATTTGAACCACTAAGCCCGTGGGCTGCAGTTCTGCACTCAACCACTTACGCCACCGGGGCTCAGCCCCACTCTGGGATTTTTTAATTAGTTTTGTTTAACTCTATGTAAATGTACAACATCCACCTCTTATGCCCCTCTGTTTGTCAAGTGCACAGCTGAAGCCCACATATATTATCTGCGATACTCCATGAGCTATTAAGACTGGTAGAAAGAAGATCTGTCTAGTCTGGCTGCTTTACACTTTGTGGCTTCTACTCACCATCGCTGCCTGTATGCCAGCGGCACAGCACCAACTAACACACAGAAGGCCCTCAAACCTTTATGGGATTCAGTCTTCACTGCCAAGTCTCAAATGTGATCGTCTCTCTTTCTGCTTAAACCACACACTAAATAAAGGATACAAAAGGCATGTACAAGGCATGTGGTAGGTTTGTTGTGCCAACATGGTGAATGCACGCATGTGAGATTAATTGAAAGGCGGAGAGGTAAATGGCTCGGCGAGCCTCACCTTTCTCTCTCTCGCTCTTGGATCTTTGGACCAGCGTGCAGCCGGCCGCCTTGCTTGTCCTGTGCCTCCATCTGCAAACTTCACGGCCTGTGGGACACCTCATCCGTGGACTGTGTCGCTGTAAATTGAGGTTCCTTCAAGCCCTGCTTCACCTCACTACTGCAATATACATCTCTTGAGCTGGGGACTCTCACACCCTGTCATCTGGCTGACTGCTGGTGACCTTCCTTGCTGTGTGCTGCCTGTGGCCGGATAACCTAAATTGTTCTATAGAGGACTACCCAGCAGCCCTCAAAACTTGAAGGACTGCCAGTGTATTCACTGTCTCACAGAAGTGAGTTGCACCAAGCCATTTGTACTGCTTTATAGATTAATTAACTGATATTTCTTATGTTAGATATCTACCTATATAAATATATATAAAATTATTAGTGTCCTATTTTGTTTCTCTAAATAACCATGTCTAACACAGGCATGAATAATCATTATCTCTAATCCTTATAATAAATCCACCAGGTAGGATTTTTATTATTCCCACCATATAGACTAGGAAAATGAGGGTCAGTGAAAAGTAATGACTTGCTGCAGTTCATAACAAGAAACAAAGTTGGAATTCAAATCCACATTGTCTGAATTCATGATAGAAAAATACAGCAGATATTGTTGCTGCTTTGTTACATGTAAACATCTCTTACCACAGAGATTCCTATCCTGATCTGATCTAGTCTGAGTGACTTGGAGTTCCACGTTTTCAGATTTCCCTAAAACATTTTGGAAGGTCACTGTGGCATTGCCTGTAGAACCAAGAAAACCCAAGGGCCAACTGGTTATGCCTTTAGGTTAAATATAAGGCCACGTGTAGACACGTTCTTGTCATCAAAGGAAGAATATTGCACTGAGTGTTAGAGAATGTGGGTTCCATGCTTGTCCCTGCCCATGATTTTTTTAAATGAAATTTGCCTCTCTCACCTAGACTTAAGCTTTTTCCACCGTTGCTATGCACCCCCTCACAGACAAAGTATGTTGATGCCAGTGAAAGCATTTTGAGATACCTAGGGGATAGTCAGAAGGGCATTGCAGAAAGCTATTAATAATGTAGATGTATAGTTTCAGGTGGATAAAAAGCTGGATAAATTGATGGGAAAATTTCCAGGTCCCATTAGTGGTTCCCTTGGCTGAACATCATCACCACCACCACCACTTGCAACCCACTCTCTCCTAAGGAAATCTATAAGCCATTGTGTCAGAAATGGAGAGGGAAATATGCCATCTGTGCTTTTTTGTTTGTTTTTGTTGGGCATCACTGCTCTCTGGTGGTGGGAGTAGGAGGCCCAGTCTTTGCTCCTGTGAGCTGGAATTGAACCTCCATACCAGTGGGCCACAGTCCCGCGCACAACCACTACGCCACCGGGGCTCAGCCCACATCTGTGTTTTTCTAATGATATACTTCATCTCATTTTTTTTCTGTTTACTTAGCACAGAGTCTGAGCAAAGCAGATACTCAGAAAAGGTAGAAAAGAGGGAGTGGGGTGGGGAGAAAGGGAAGGGGTTTTTTTGTTTGTTTGTTGTTTTTGTTTTAATTTTTTTTTTTAATTTTTGGGCATCACTGTCCTCTGGTTGTCATGGGAGCTACCCAGCCTTGCTGCTGCTGGATTTGAAATGCCAAGCCAGTGGGCCACAGTCCCGCACTCAACCACTACACCACCGGGGCTCAGCCCGAAAGGGAAGTTTTAACAGGAAAGGAGGTACCGTGTGTACCTGAGTATAAGTCAACCCGACTTATCAGCTCAGGCACCTACTTTTACCACAAAAACTGCATTAAAAATGCGCTGAAAAACTCACCTTATACACAAGTATATACAGTATCTTTGTTTCCTTTGATGGCCACAAAGTGACTTAAAACAATCGAAATGCATTCTCTCATAGCTCTGGTGGCTAGAAGCCTAAAATCAAGGTGTCATGCTCCCTTCAAAGAACAAAGAATCATTTGTCTCTTCAAGCTTCTGGTGGTTGTAGCTGTCCTTGGCATTTCTTGGCTGATAGCAATGTAACTCCAATTCTTGCCTTCATTGTCGTATGGTCTTCCTTCCTATCTCCTTTATGCCTCTATTTGGCCTTTCATTCCTTCTAGTGTACTCAGATTAGGGTCCTTCATGGCTTTACCTTTAGGGTGCACTGTAATCCAGTATTGGCCACATCTTAACTTATTACATATACCCTCTTTTCAGACAGTCACACTCATAGGTCTGGTGGGGTTAGGGCTTTAGAGAGAGCAAGCACATTCATTCATTCATTCATTTAAAGGAGAAAATTCAACCTACAACCATACTCCCAAGGACTGAAAGAGAATTTCTCTCCATATTAAAATAATCAACCATTTAAGTTCAACAGGTCAACAGCTAACAGGGACAAAATTCTGAGGGTTAGGAAAAAGGAGGAATAAGAACAGGTGGACTGAGTAATGGTATATTGAGGAATTTGCATTAACTAGGATGAATCATATTGTGCAGGAATTGCTGAATGTAAAACTATTCTATAAACCACAGTCGTGAAGAGCATTTTGACTCATCTTGATTATGCATAGTGTTTCTAAGGCTGTAAATCTTTACGAGAGCAGATCACGTCATCTTTCTCCCATAGAACTGCTGACTATTGGGTTTGAATTATGACCTTGTAGCCAGCAGTCCAAAGCTTACCAGACAATGCCACCAGGGGTCCTGCTCTGGAACCTTCCTTCAATTCACAATTTTTATATTATAAATTAATAAGCTAAACGAGCTGATGAGGTGGGGAAAGAAACAAAAAGGAGGCTCCTGGGAGCTGGGGAGCCAGAGGATAGGAGAGTTCCAACCTGAATGCTGTAAATAGATTTTAGCCAAATGAGGTCAGTTTTTAACACAATCAGGCCTGAGGAAGATGGAGTGGGAGTACACAACTGAGATGCCGACAGGTTAACAGGGTCAGACCCAATGGCGAGAGTGTTCAGGGTAACAGAGGCCCAAACGGAGCCTTCGGGAGGGCACAGAATGCCTGGGAGGGGTCGATCAAGTGCAGCGTAGCCGAAAGGAAGCACAGAGAGCCGAATGGAGGCTGACCATGATAGTGGGGCCGGAGGAAAGTAAAAGGAAATGGGAAAGAACGAAGAGGCAAAAGACATTTGTAGAGGTATACACATGGGCATGTACAGATGTAAATATGTTAAGTATTATGGTAGCAGATGAACACTGGGCCTCTCCTCAAGACTTCCCTCAAAGAAAGAACACTTTGCTCTATAACCTGCATTTTATGATGCTCCCCTTTCCAACGTGATAGCTGATGACAAAATGGGTGCATAGCTAAGGTGGTGAAGAAAGCTGATAGTGCCAATTATTAAAGATATAGTAGGGCTGAACCCTGGTGGCGTAGAGGTTGTGCGCGGGACTGTGGCCCACTGGGATGGAGGTTCAATTCCAGCTGTGGGGCTGGGCCTCCTACTCCCACCACCAGAAAGCAGTGATGCCCCCCAAAAGAAAACAAAGAAAAAAAGATATAGTGTCCGGGGTCTTAAAAGCTTGAAGTTAGCTGAGCCCCGGTGGCGTAAGTGGTTGAGTGCTGGACTGTGGCCCGTGGGCTTGGCGGTTCAAATCCAGCGGCAGCTCTCAGGAGCAGCACTGGGTAGCGCCCACGACCACCAGAGGGCAGTGATGCCCCCCCAAAAAAAAAGAAAAAGCTTGAAGTTAAACAAGTGGCCATCAAGAGAAGCAACAAAACCCACGTGGAAGAAGCACACCAACCTGTGTCATCACAAGGTTTTGAAGAGATCAGGAATCAGTCATCAGAAGACCCAAAGCAAACAAACATTTTGATGTAAATGAGGGAGCAGAATGGAGACCCAAAGTCCACTTGTAGACAAGTGGGCATCCCCTCACAGAAAAATTAAAAGGAAGGGACGAGCGAGCCAGGGTGCAGTCCCATGAAACACAACAGTTCTCTACCTCTTTAATGCTTCCTCTACCCCACCCGCCACCCCCACTGTCATGACCCCAAGTCTACCTTACAAATCTGGCTAGACCAGAGCATGAACACTGGTGCAGATAAGAGTCCTCACGACACAGACTCCAGGACAGATAAACTCAAGACCAATAATGAGAATAGCGATACCATGCGGGTAGGGGAAAAGTGGGGGGAGAAGGGGAAGAACGGGGAAACTGATTGCAATGATCAATGTACAACACCCCCAGGGGGACGGACAACAGAAACGTGGATGAAGGAAGACAGTGAATGCTGAATAATTTATAAATTATCAAGGGTTCGTGAGGGTGGGGAGGGAGGGGGGGAAAGGAGGAGTTGATACCAAGGACTCAAATAGAAAGAAAATGCTGTGATGATGGCAACATATGTACAGATGTGCTTGGGAGGGGAAGGGGAGGCAGGCCTGTGTCTCTCGCTCTCAGGCAAGTCTTGTGGGTGAGGGAAGAGGGCAAGGGCAGCGACTCCGGTTTGCAGTGCTTTGCAAGGATGGGGGTCGTCCTGATGTCCAGGGAGCTTGTCCTCCAGGATTTCCCTGGTGGCAGAAGCCTGGGCTACCTCCCCAGGGCAAGGAGGGTCTGGTTGGATTGATCTCTGCTCCCTCCTCTCTTTTTCACTTATTTTTTTTGCCACCTTGAAAGAAATAGAACCTGAAGGTCCTTCCTACTCCCACCCCTTCTGTGTGTTTGAGCTCCAGAAACTATTTCAATAAAATATTCTTTTAATACACACACACACACGCATATACACACACATATATTTAAAAACAGCTTAGGAAAACCATTCTGTCCCACAGGGTGTCTAAGAGCTGGCATGCGACGACAGTGCTTGAATACTGCGCTTTCAGTTTGCATTTCCCTGATGACCAGTGATGGTAAGAATCTTTTCATGTGAGCATCTTTAGAGAAATCTGTTCAAGTCCTCTGCTCGACTTTTGCCTGGGTTGTTTGTCTTTCTATTGCTGAATTTTAAGAATTCTTTATATATTTGGGGTACTAGACACATCAGATAAACGATTTGCAAATACCGTCTTCCCTTCTGTGGATCATCTTTTCACTTTCTGGATAGTGGCCTTTGAAGCACAAAGGTTTTTCATTTTGGTGAAGTCCAATGTATCTACTCTTTTTCCTTTACTGTGTGTACTTTTGAGGAGGACGCATCTCAGGAATCATACGCCCCGTCTTTTAGATTCCCAGGAATGTGTCAGAATTTTTCACAGCCCCATGTGGGCATCTCATTCCCCAGATTCTCCTTTAGGTTAGCTTCTTGTTTGCTTCAGCTGTATCACTGCCTCGGGCAGTTTCCATGTGAAACAATTGCCACTGGCTGTCTTTGACAAATGCCACCAGGCTGTTGGCGCTGGGTGAGCTCTGAGTCAGGTTACATAAAGCCAAGTCTTTCCAGGGAACCAACAGACAAGTCAAATCATGACAATACTCTGACAACTGGGCGTTAAGAGTTCTAACCTCATTTTGACTGCTAGGTTCCTAGTGTTCATTGTGGCTATACATTGTTGATTGTCAAAGTTACCAGTGGGACTACCAAGAGGAGAATGGCAATAGGGCAAGTTTAAAATGTCACCAAGTTTGCTGTTCTTGCCAACTGTATTGAAGTGAAATGACCGACTGATGGCTCTTCTCCCCGTGTCTTTGTCACGCCAACCAAATGATTGGGTGGAAGCGTGCAATGAGGGTGTGTGAACTGTTGATGAAGGGGCGTGGTCAGTTCTGCCATTCCTCTGGGTATGAGAGCGTCCCCAAAGCAGAGAGGGAGGAACTCCAAGATCCACAAGGCAGAAAAGCCACAAGGGCAGCACGTTGGACACCCCCGTCTGAGGTGGTGGAGGCGTCAGGGGTCAGACCACACCGAGGCTGAGAGACTGAGCAAAAGAGCAGCTCGGAGACAGGGAGGCACAGCAGGGGACCCCTTGGTCCACAGACCAAGACAGTAGCTGGGAGGCTGAGGGCCCAAGAAAGAGGTGGCTGCAGGCTGAGGAAAGCTGTTGCCAAAGACAGAAGGCCCTGTCTTTACTGTTTTCTAATCCTGACTGGGGGAAGCCTGTTCCTGTCCCTGCCTAACCCCATAATCGTGCACTTTGTGTCACTACTGCAGCAGATGACCTGACCCGGCTGAGAAGGTAAATACCGTGGGAAGGAGCACGGTGTCAGAATCGGATAACAGAAAGTGTAAAATGGGGGCTTCTCTGACAACCGGCCTCTGGCCTGTGTCGAGTTGAAGTCTCCTTCTCCCTTGTGTGGCCAGAGGAGGTCAGATGTGCCCCCACCCCCGTGCCATTCCCTCATCAAGCTTCAGCCATGTGTCTTGAAGACAGTGCTTATATTGTTACAACCCTTTGGTTAAGTTCCAAAGTTTTAAGAAAGCTGATTTTGATGTTTGGGGTTTTTTTTTTCCTTCCTGGCAGTGTTCTCATTACTTTGTAGAAGGTAAGATTTAAGAGATTTCTCCTCTACCATTCCATATGACATCATTCCAAGCTGTATTTCTTACTCCATCACTTTCGGTCTGTCTCAAAATTCTCCCATCAGGAAGGCACACAAGGATAACTGACCCACGGGCCACTAGTCTAGACATCACAAATTCTGGCTGAGGTATCACAAGTGTCTAACTGGGGCGTGTCGTAAGTTCATCTGCCACAAGAAGCAGATATTGGTATGAATGCCAGTCCTTTCCTCCACTTCTTTATACCCCCGCCAAAGCCCTAGACCATGACTGCTCAATCGAGCTGAGGAGAAGAGCTAGTTGTGGGGTCTTCTTTGCAGGGCTGCCTCTGAGCTCCATACTCAATCTGCGGGGAACCTTTGTCTTTTCTCCCTAAGTCCGTGACAATCACAGGTAAGGCAGGGGAACAGTAGGAAGACAGCAGGGGGTTGTCTGACATAGAGCTTAGAGACAGAGGTGAAGACAACGAGGCAGGTCTGTGCCCTTTGCTTGACTGCAGGATCTTTCTGCCTGGCACTGCACAGGAGTCCACAAAGCCTAAATCATGGCTACCCCTACCCAATAGAACCACCCAACTGCCTGACCCCTGCTTCTTTCTATAAGGAACAGCTTAAAAGGAAAGAGCAGAGGCTGGGCGTGAACACAAGGAGTACTAGTCTCACAGTGGGAATCGAACGGCATCACAGAACTTAGAGCGTTGTAAAGCAGAAAGGAAAGTATTCACTATTCAGCTAGGCCCTATTCCAAAGTCGCCCTTCTCAGAAGACTTCCCTGCACCTCACACCCAGAGAGAACTGCTTCCTCCCACATCCTCTGTAGCCACAATGTTTTGCACATGCTTTACCACATTCTGTTGTAGCTCGCTATTTATAATTCGACCTCCTAAGAGTTTCTCTAATCCACCCCCCCTCCTCTCTATCCCTAGAAGTCTTAAGTTAAATCTCCACTGTGTCTCTTCTGTACTGTCACCTCCCTGTGTCCTAGCTGTCCTCTTGCCTTTCGCCCTTCTCAGTCCAACGTATCTTCCACAGTGGAGTCTGGGTAATCTCTCCAAAACCTGATCATGTGACTCGGTTCAGTAAAATTCTCCACTGACAGCACCACAAACAACAAATCTTGCCTGGCTGCCTTCTTGGATCTGGCTTACATCCTATCCCCCATGATATTTATCTGCTCTTCGCCAAATCCTCCAGGCACTTCCATGCCTTCAAACCTTTGGCATAACAGTCCCTCTCTCTAGAGTGCTCTACCACTTCTCTATCTGGTAAGATCCTCGTGATCTTGCAAAACTCTGCTTATGTGTTATCACCTCTGCCGCCATCAGCCGGGTCTGAACTTCCTTCCCCCTTTAGAATGAGAGATCCCTAAGATGTCATCTCATTTAACTGGACGCTCCAAACAAACCCACTTCCATCAAGTCAGTTTTAAATTACAGCAAACCTGTAAATAGGGTTTCCAAAGCTATATAAGTCTTTAGAAAAACAGGCAGCTGTATCTTTCTCCCACAGAGCGGCTGGTGGGTTTGAACCACCAACCTTATGGTTAGCAGCCCATGGCTTACCCAAGTGCATGGCAATGCCAATCACAGTACTCATCAAAAAGTAAATATTATTAAAAAAAAACAAACATTGCCATGGAGTAGACTCCAACTCCCAGATATTCAAGCAGGACAGAGTACCGCTGTGCCATAGGGCTTCCGAGACTGCCAGGCTTCATGGAAATGCCCTGCCTTGTCTTTCTCCTGAGGAGCAGTGGTGAGTTCACAACACAGACCTCTCACTTAGCTCACACTTACCCACTGCACCCCCAGGTCTCCCAAATCATTCAGTTGATTTAGAAAAATTGAATGAGTTAAGGAGTGGGGGGGAAAGGAAGGAGAGCAAGAAAATATGGTTTTCAAGTTGTCTAATGGAGTCTAGAGGAGAAACTGTGTTTCCGTTCCAGGCCCTTACAGTCAATTTATTGCATTGCTCCATTGACTTTTCAAAGACTCTGTCTCTGTGGATTTTGTGTAACATCCTTCACAGTGACTCTACCATATACTTACTTTTGTTATTTGACTTGCTGTGCCAATCAATAGCAAATGTAATATAAGCAGAAGCTTGAAAATACTAGCATGTTTCCGCATTGACTAGGTCTTCTCCCTCCTGTTCTTCACTATTGCCATTCGAGCATGCCAAGACTAGCTTGCTTAGAAGAATGTGAGAGACACAGGGAGCAAGAACCGTGTTGTCCCAACAGTTGACTGAAGATACATGCATGAGTCTAGCCAAGATCAACAAAACTGCTTTGTATATCTGTAAGCAATACTAAAAGGTTGGCAGTTTCAAGCCTCTGAATTGTAGAGTGTATTTTGCATAGCACTATTGTCTTCTATACATCAGGACTATGAAATGCACTTTTCAACTTGCTTAAAGTTTCTTTCTGAGCTCCAGAGTGTATGTATGTTTAACTCCTTCCTGGATTTTTCTTCTTGTATGTCCTTCAATCCTTTGAATGCAGCATGTCTAAAACAGAACTCACTGTGTTCCTTGCCTCTCTGTCAATTCTACCAAGATTGACTCATTGACTCAAGTCAAGATAAACGCTTCCTTCCCTGGGTTTAAGCTTTAGCAAACCATTTCTTCCATTACAGGCTTTAGCTCACTATACTGGAGGTCCTGGACTTATGAATATATCCTATTCAAACAACTCTATCCTAAGCCAGAGTTGACGTAAGCAGAATACCTCTACCACAATCTTTATATACGTGATCTTTATTTGTCTTTAGGGGTTGGCACGAGAATGATACTACCGGTAAGATGCTGTAACACTGTACGTAGTCTACTGTCACTAACAATACTCTGTTAACTGCCATCAAGTCTATTTCAACTCACAGCAACCCTGCAGGACAGGGTAAAAGTGCCCCTCAGGGCTTCTAATGCCTTTTTGAAAGGAGTGAAAATCCTCATCTTTATCCCATAGAGTGGGTGGTGGTGTGGAGTGCCTGGTGGTTTCAAACCGCTGACCTTGTGGTGAGCAGCCAAGGTGTAGCACACCACACCACCAGAACTCCTACTAACTATAAGATGTAGAAAATAAATGACAAGTCACATGTGCAGTTCACTGGGAATTGCGCCTAAGTCAGAAACTATCTGTTTCTGTAACTGTATGATCACATGTTCATATCCCTAAACAGTCCCTTACAGTAATTCCTGGGGGACAGACACAGTCTATCAATTCCTGGAGAGCATAACTTATTCATCTTTCTATAGCCAGGGTTCCTACCTTCAAACAGGGCATCTTGCAAATGTTCCATAAATCTCCATCCACCTCAGTGAGTCCCTCTTAGATTTAGTACCATCTTTGCTCTACCCAGGAGCCCTCGCGGGGTAGAGGTTATGAGCTTGGCTGTAATCCAAAAGGTCGGTCGCTCAAAATCACCCGTTGCTCCGCTGGAGAGACAGGGCTTTCTACTCCCGTGGAGAATTATAGTCTATGAAACTACCCTGTCCTGTGAGTCGACATCAGCTCAAGGGCAGGGAGTTTGGTTTGGGTTTGGCTG
This sequence comes from Nesogale talazaci, assembly GCA_004026705.1. Classification (NCBI taxonomy): domain Eukaryota; kingdom Metazoa; phylum Chordata; class Mammalia; order Afrosoricida; family Tenrecidae; genus Nesogale; species Nesogale talazaci. The sequence continues at coordinate 16,399 of PVJH01019382.1, forward strand.
CTCGACCTCTCTCAGAAACGTTTTCCCTACTGACCTCTGACTTCTCTTAGGTTGGGTAACACACAGTCACACTCTAGATGAAAGGGTCCTAGGAGAAAATATCTCCATCCTGGTATCAGTCCAATCTCCTGCCGACTCTGCCCTCCTGGGGCAGTACCCTGGATCGAGGACTCTTGGTTCTCATGCTCTGCAGCCCAAGCTGATTTCAAGGTTCGGACCCTTGGCTATTTTTTGTTTGTTTGTTTTTGTGGGCATCACTGCTCTCGGTGGTGGGAGTAGGAGGTCCAGCCCCACTGCTGGGATTGAACCTCCATCCCAGTGGGCCGCAGTCCCGCGCACAACCACTACGCCACCAGGGCTCAGTCTGACCCTTGGCTATTTTCACCTCGTTATTCTAATGCACTCTTTCAGCGATGCTAAGTCCTCTTTCGATACAGAACATATAACAGCCTAATAATACTCCTTAGAAGGCCTCTCTTGCTGTTAGGTGAAAGAGTAAACCTGAGTAAATGTTCTTGCTGGTGATTAGAAAGAAGAATATAATCTGACAGTGGGGAGTTTAATCAGGCAAACTCTCATCTCTCAAGGCTCAGCTTCAGAATTACCTATTTTTTATATAGAGATATCAAAGTTTATGGTAGTTACTAAGGTCAATGTACAGAAAGTGAGGGGTGGAGTATAGGGGTGATGAAAAAACAACATGGATCATGGAGTGTTAGCTTGCAAACAGATTCTAGTGACTACTGTCAATAAGGCGTAAGCCTGTAAATAACTTAACAGGCAGATGTTGTGCGACAGATATACAAGGGGGCTTCAACAGGTTTGTGGGAAACTTCCATTATTTTCTAATTGATTTGCAGTCATCACTGGGGCTATTTCTTGCTGCTGGGTTCTATGCTGGCCTGCTCTTCCCCCTGCAGGAGCAGGACCAGGTAGGTCCTTCATGAAAGCTTGCATCGAAGCATGGCTACGATGGGTTCTTTTTTGTCATCGTGGGAGAGCTGAAGTCAAGGTGGCCCTTGCTTTGAGCTGAAGAGGTAGGGGGGAGGAGGCACCGCTGGACATGCCAACTACACAGTGCTCAGCCTGCAGGTGCTTCTCTGATACCATGTCCTGTGCACAGTAGGGACACGTGCACAGAATTACCTTTTTTTTTTTTTTTTTTTTTTAAGGCATCACTGCCCTCAGGTGGTGGGAGTAGGAGGCCCAGCCTTTGCTCCTGGGAGCCGGAATTGAACCTCCATCCCAGTGGGCCGCAGTCCCACACACAACCACTACGCCACCAGGGCTCAGCCCAGAATTACCTTTTCTATAAAGCTTCCTAACTGCCTATAGAAATGTTGTGCCCTGGGCAGGTCTGCATGACCCTCTAACATTTGCTACAGCTAATGACCACTTACTGTACTTGTTGAAGGTCTTCTTTTAGGTAAACTTCCTGAGCGCAAGAATCCTGCCATTTACACTGGCACACAATAGATGTTAAATAAACATCTAGTGAGTTAAATAAACATTAGTGAGTGAATGGAAGGCCATTGCTCAGTATAGGCAGTAGGCTTCACAGTCATTCATGCATCATTCATTCAAAATCTACCCGAAAATGGTAAGCAAATTGTGTTCTTTGAACGCTTAAAAAAAAAAATTAAGTGCAGCAAATGAGGCAGAAACAGCCTTCTCTCCTGTTGTTCTGTTTCACATTTTCAAAGGGTGTTTGCCCAGTTGTAGTGAAACATCAACTTGGGCACTTACCAAGCCAAATGACAGACAAGGAAATGCTGTCCTGCCCCTGCCTCTGCCTGCCAGCTGGTTCTCTGGACTGGCTCCAGAGCACGCTACGACGGGCACCCTTAACATTGCCAACAGTTCCCAGAGGGCAGGGAATGGGCACTGACAGTCACTTTGGTCAAAGGCTCGTTTCCAAAGACGTCTCACTAAGTTTATTCTTCCAAAGCTCACCTAGAAAAAGAGTAGCAGGATTGGCTGATCTTTGCGTGTTTCTGGGACTAAATGACCTAATTTTTCTCACCTAGTCATAAGTTGAAAAGATCACCCAGCCTTGAGCCTAAGTGCGTCTCTCCTCCATTAGCGCACATCTAGTAAGTTCTCCTGGTTGTCCAAAGGCACAAAAAACAGTTCATGTACTCTGTGTGTCTGTCGACACGAACAGCAGGGAGCAGTTAAATGGCATTCAGCTCTTTCTGGGCTACTGGCTATTCACTTACATCTTAGCCTTTACAGTCTTACTCGGCTTGTTTCTTCCACCCAGAATTCCTTGTCCTCCCACTTTGATGGAATAAAGTCTTACCCAACTTAAAGGCAAAAGTCACGTGAGACTTCTGTAGGACACCTTCGCTATCCTTCCTCCTCTGAGTCCCAGAAGCACTGACTACCTCTCTGGGATGCTTATTAATTTCTATTCCTACAAGGAAGAGCCTGACTCATCCAGGACTCCTATAGCGTTAAGCACAGCAGTGGCACAAAGTGGATACTTCCTGAATGAATGGGTTTTGATATCTGGATGGTCTAAAGACAAGAGCATTCAGCACCAGTAGAAACAGTGCAGGTATGGCTTTGGAGGTATGCCTCATAGACCCAGAACCTCAGCCAGCCCCACCACGGTTCAGCAGACTCACAGAGAGGAGGTCCAAATAGCACGGTGTCGAGGGCTTTCAACTGAAGCTTCTGCCGATGGCTCCGGTCTGTCATCTTCAGAACTGTCCCTGTCATAGTAGTATTGGTTACCGCTAGCCTGTTGAGGCAAAGAGCAAACAGTCAGCCTCTTCCAGCAAACCTGCGAAGGATCCCAGCAGGCCCCCTCCTCCTCCAGCAACACTCTCAAAACTTTTAATCGTGGCAACCCCATGCATTCTAGAACAAAAAGTCTGTGGATTTAATAGTGAGTATGTAAGAACACAATATTAAGAATTTCCTCACCTTCCTTTTCCATGTCAACTATTTCTTTGGGGGGGGCATCACTGCCCTCTGATGGTCGTGGGTGCTACCCAGTGCTGCTCCTGAGAACCACCGCTGGATTTGAACCGCCAAGTTCGCGGGCCACAGTCCCGTACTCAACCACTTACGCCACCGGGGCTCAGCCATCAACTATCTTGAGAAATCTACCCTGTAAGGTTTTTATGTTATGACTTTTCTTCTAGGGATCATGTACTATATATCTGTCTCCAACCTCCAATTGCTGATAATTTTTTAAAAATTTTTGTACAATGCAGATCAAATCTTTATACTACATTACCCACTGATTCTAGGGACATCTGAATTCACCTAATCCCACCCCACTGTATATTATATGTCCACCTACTGAGGACATCATTCGTCTTATAGTTTGTTATTTGAGTCACTGAAATACAATTTACTCCCAAACAGATTACTGTAATTTTTCATGTTCTTCAACTATACTAGCAATGATAACACAAATAATAGAGAGACTATAAACTAGAAAATGACTGAGGGAAAACTGGCATTTGTTTCTCTTTTACTGGAACACAGTGAGCAGGGGAGGAGAGGGAGGAAAGATATGAGAGAATGAAAACCACTCATCGGAGTCTCACAAGTGCAAGACTGATGCTCTTTTCTGACGCAGAACTGTTCTTCTCGGCTAGAAAAGACGCTCTTGGTATCACAAGTGGCTGACACTGAGCTAATGCTGACTCTGAACACCTCTGCAGGACAGCATACAAGTGCCCCACTGGGTTTCCAAGCTTCTGATCATTACGGGAGCAGAACATGGCAGCTTTCCCCCCACGGAGCAGGTGGTGGGTTCAAAATGCTGACCTGGTGGCTTCTCCCTGACACCAGACCGTGTGATTTATATGCCTGCCTATACCCTTCCTTTCCTGGCTTTGGCGCAATCAAGCCTACCTGGAAAGGAAATAGTGAGACACTGTCATCAGAGGGGTCAGGGGATTTGGCTTCTAGTCTAAGTTGGCTCACTTAGCTGACCAGAAGCTGCTCCATTTCCCTCCTCTGGAATCTCGGTATTCTGCTCTGTACAAAAACAACAGCCAAGGATTCCAACTCCTGGTGACTGTACGTGTGTGAGACCAAAATGATGCTCCAAGGGCTGCTTTTTTGGAAGTAGATCTTCAAGCCTTTCTACCAAGATACCTGTAGGTGAACCCGGATTTCTAACCTTTCATTTAGCAGCCAAGTGACTTAACCATTGGCACCACTGAGGGACTTCTATGGAAACTGAGGTAAAATCAGATGCCTGAACGTACGTGGGGCTCTTCTTCAGAGCACATCTACCAAGTGCACTGGCCACCCTATGGGGTAGGAATGCACTGTAAAAAAGGGTGTGTGCGTGGAAGAAGCACACCAGCTTGTGGAACCACGAGGTGTCAAAGGGATCAGTTATCAGGTTTCAAGAAGTGAAAATCATAACATTGCGTACTCACTTCCCTGATAAGATCGCTGACGACAAATGTGTACCTAAGCAAATGTGGTGAAGAAAGCTGACGGTGTCCAGCTATCAAAAGATGTAGCGTCTGGGGTCTTAAAGGCTTGAGTAAACCATCCAATTCAGCCATACAATTCAGAAGCAACAAAGCCCACATGAAAGAAGCACACCAGCCTGTGTGACCATGAGGTGTCCAAGGGATCCCGTGTCAGGCATCAAAGAACTAAAAATTAGGGCCCCGATGGCATAAGTGGTGGAGTGCGGGACTGCGGTCTGCGGGCTTGGTGGTTCAAATCTAGAGGCAGGTCTCAGAAGCAGCACTGGGTAGCGCCCACTACTACCAGAGGCAGTGATGCCCCCCCCAAAACAAACAAACAAAAAAAGAACTAAAAATTATATCATTATAAATGGGGGGGGGGGCAGAAATAAATAAATGAGGGGGAATACAGATTGGGGACCCAAAGCCTATCTATCAATAAGTGAAGCAAGGATATTTTGAGAGTGATGATGGCAACAAGTGTGAAAATGTGACCTGCATACAACTGATGTATGCATGGATCGTGATGGGAGTTGTATTAGCCCCCAATAAAATGATTTTTAAAAAAAGGAGGAGGAAATAAAATGATTTTTTTTAAAAAAGGAGCTTATACCAAGTGCTTAAGTAGAAAATATTTGGAAATGAATATGGCAACGTGTACAAATATGCTTGATACAAATGATGTATTGAATGTTATAAGAGCGGTAAAAGCCCCCAATAAAATCATTGAGGAAAAAAAAAAGAAAAGGTGTGTGAACATTAAGCTCACTACTCTCTCCAGAGTAGAGAGAAACTGGAAGGAAGGGGCTGCACGCAGCCGAAGAGGGAACAGCCAGCTCAACGAGGCTCCCCCGGCAGTGTCAGGGAACTTGAGGCTGAGGTGTGTATGTATTCCAGCAGCTTCCTCTTCTGCCTTTGTTGAAGCTCATAACTAGATATACTCCTTTTTTCAAAATCATTCTATTAAGGGCTCATATAAGTCTTATCACAATCCATCCATCCATTCATCCATCCATCCATCCGTTGTGTCAAGCATATTTGCTGCCATCATCATTCTCAAAACATTTTATTTCTAATTGAGCCCTTGGTATTAGCTCCTTATTTTTTCCCTCCCTCATGAACTCTTGATAATTTATAAATTATTATTAGTTTGTCATGTCTTACATTGTCCGACGAAGATGACAGATGTTGAACTTAACCAGCAGTAAGCACTCTGAGGGAAAGGACAGGTAGCTGGTCGTCTTTACCCTTACTTAGCACCCCGCACAAGTGCTTGATGGTGCCCAGTACATGTTTGTTGAGTGAGTAAGTGAATGGATTAATACTGGACGACAGGTGCCACTAGCTCGATAGAACAAGAAGTCCCAGCAGTACTCTAACCTCTCCCCACTCCCATTCCAGGCCATGGAATATGGACTGCCGAGCATGCAACAAGTTGTGAGTCAACAGCTGTTGGAAGAGTCGTCCCAGAGAGGAGGCTGGGGTCGATGTAACTCGCCCCTACTTCTGCATCCTTTTAGCTTAAGTAGACCAACTGCATAAAGATAATCCAAGGCCCCGAGGCAATTAAAGCAGCCGTTGCTGGGGGACAGGAGACCAGAAAACCGAACCTCCAAGGTTCTGTTGTCCACCCAGCTCTAGGTTCAATCCTAATTCTGTCTCTGACTAGACATGCAACCCTGGAAGAGTTACTTAACCAGTTCCCTCATCTACAACATGGGGAGAACAGTAGTGGCTGCTTTGTAGAATGGAGGTGAAAACTAACTGAGAGTCCTTACATAAATGCCTCGCACCTACTAGACTCTCAACAAGCAGCATCTGTTAGTATTGCTCCCAAGACTGATGAAAATATCAAACAGGACAATGGAAGCAAAGTGCCCCTCATGTTCTCCAACAAGCGGAGAACAGATATTAGTGGAGAGGTCTACAGACTGGGCCCTGAAAAGGACTGGGCCTCACTTAACTGGCCAGAACATATGAAGGCAGGCCCACCACGGTCCGGTCCCTGCACCCACAAGTGAGAAACGCTCAGGACCCTCCTGACCTCGGCATGGCATGGCCACCAAGCTGCAGCTTCCGGAAGGTCTCCTCGTACTGCGGCAGCTCCACGTAGGTGATGAGCCACTGCACCACCTCCTCCACGGTCCAGTTATACACTGTGGGGGAGAGACAAGCACAGGCGTGAGTCCATGATGCCAAGCACTGTTGACACTTTTGTGAACTGTCATCTTGACCCTGACATTTCCACACTTAGGTGTTTGGTGTCACTCTCTGCTGTGGATCCAAAGTGGGGAAGAGTGCATACTGTGCCTATTTATATGAACTTCAGAAGAAGTAAGTCTATAGTGACAGGGAGAAGATCCGTGTTTGACAAGAGCTAGCAGTGGGTGCTGGAAGCTGACTGGGAAAAGCACAAAGGAACCTTTTTGGGGTGATGAAAATGCTCTGTCTTGGATGTGGGGGTGGTTATACAGGTGATAGAGTTGTCAAAATTCATCAAAGCATACATTTTCAATGGTACATCTATTGTGTCTTAAGTCAGACCTCAATGCTGTTGATTAAAAAAAAGTACCTCTAAATAAGACTAGGGGTGAGGATCAACCTTCCTTCTTTCTGTGTCTCTTTTTATCCCTCTGTTCATTCACGAGTCCGTCCATCCACTGACTGAACTCACTCATCCCCAGTCCCAAGTCCTTGAAAAGTGAGTCCCGTAGAAGAGGTCAAAGGTCAAACAGCATGAAGGGAACATGGGCTCTGTCCCCAGAGCACAGGAGAGAAAGGGAACAATTCCCTGAGGGTTCAGGGGCATTACAATATAAAGGATTTACCCCCCTACTGCCGTCAAGTCCATTCTGACTCATGGCAACCTTACAGGAGAGAGTAGGACTGCTCCCCGTGGTTGTCCAAGGCTGTAAGTCTTCACAGGGTAGAGAGAGTCATCCTTCTCGCTCACAGAGGCTGGTGGGCTTGAACCACCAACCTTATGGTGAGCGGCCCAGTGCTTAAACCACTGCGCCACCAGGGCGCCTACCTAAAGGATGGCTATGAGCTCATGGGATATGTTTACAAGAGTGGCAGGGGAAGCTAGTCTCTGCAGAATGAAGGCAGGTGCAAAGAAAGGGTGTGAAATTTGATGTGTCCAGAACAGAGGACGCGTGGCAAAGTGAAGCCATATCTGGGAGGTAACTATCTGTGTCTTTCTGGACTGGGCCTCGGGGTGCTCTAGTCGCCTACGTGAGACCCTACCCTTTCACACGAGTCTATGTAAACTTCAATGAATTAAAATTGCATAGAATTTAAGATTCAGTTCTTCAATCGCATTAGCAACACTTGAAATGTACAATAATTACATATTATTGGTTACTTTATTGAACAGCACAAATTATAAAACCTTTACATACTAGATAATACTGTTAAGACAATTTACTATGCAAATGTTCTGTACACTTATTTTGAAGAGAACCTAGAAATAAAAACTAAAATGAAATTTTGGACCATCTGGGTATATGCAAGCATGGGTGCTCCGCTTCAGGGACTGTCTTGTATATGTGCTGACTACTGTCTTACTGCACAGTAGCTACAATAGTAAAAGATTGTTTTCCTGGAGTTTTAGGTCTTCTGTCTCAAATCAAAAACATATCTTAAATGTAGATATTTTAAAATAAAATAACAGATAAAACTGGTGCTTTTACAATTAAGAAATGTTTTCATAATTGCAATTATAAATGTTAAGACAAATGTTACCAAAATTATAAACCACCAAGAAGTGTCCCAATGATTGTGTCATCACAGAGATAGTTATAACACCACATGATCATCTTTTATGACTTCCTGATAGCACCACAGATGGAAATGGGTCATTTTTAACATCACCTACGTCTACTTTGGGTGATAATGATATCCTAAACTTGTCTTAGGGGAACCACTCTACCATTTCTTTTTTTTTTTTTTTAGGGATGAAGAAGCAAGAATATGCTTTACTGGAGGTAGTGAAGGACTTTTGGGAAGAGAAAGGACAGCAGAGAGAGAGAGAGAGCAGCATCTTGAGCTCCCAGGTGGTCCTGAGGCCTAAGAGTTAGGCCAGGGAACCGCCTCTACTGTTTCTTTCAGCCAGATATGAGGGAACACTAAATTAGTCCCTAGGAACCCAGACTAAACCTATCAGTAGATCCCATCCCTTTACTCAAGGTGCTTGGTTTAGAAACAGGCACAAAACTCATGTCAAGGCCAAAGAAATGGAATTCCAGGAATTCTTTTTCTTTTCTTCCACTATATTGCTATCTGAGATGACATGATCCTAAATTACAATAATAATAGTTATAGAATTGCATAATAATAAAATACTAATAAAATTAATAGCACTGACTACACGACAGGCACTCTTCTCGGCACCACACAAATAATCATTCAATGATCCTTGCAGGTACCCTGTGAAGTAGGTGGCCCATTTTACACTCATTTAACAGATAATGCAATGGAGGCATGAAACCACCGCCACAAAAACCTTTGCCGTCTTCTAGTCAATTCTGTCGGACGCACAGCACCCTCACAGCGTTTCCCAGACTGTAACGCTTTAGAGGAGGAACAGGTAACTTCTTCATCTTTCTCCCTCACAGTGGTGATACGTTAACCATCAACCTGTGGTTAGCTTACTTGACAGTGCTATGAAAGTTATACAGCTTTCCTAAGTCACCCAGGTAGGATTTGGTCAAACCAAGATTTGAATCCAGTCTGGCTCCATTCCCCATGCTCTATGCCATTATGTTACATATTGCTGGGGAACCATCATGCAGTGGCAAAATTCAAGGCCTGAGTGAGGCCATGCTTGCAGAAAACCCTATTCGTAGATATTTTGGTTTTACACAATCAGTTTTCCCTTTGGGTTATGTTGGATCTATAGCTACTGCCAAAAGAGGAGATAATTCTAACTGAAATAATCACTCAGAGGTCAAAGTATGGCTAATCACACCATCACTATATTAAGCCACTATAGCCTAATTGTTCCTCAGTAGTATAATACTGTGAGGGGGTTTTAATGGATAATCATAAAAAGAATCCTTTAAAAGCAATTGTGATGTCTGTGTGGTATTCAGACAGAGAGATAATAAGTCCATCTCCACAGTGTACATCAAGAATCAATTATAAAGGAATAGAAGTAGATTTAATATGTGGTAAATGTGTTTGAGCCAAGTGAAGGTTAAGTGACATAGTCTATTACACCAATCAAAGGGTTGCAGTAGCTTGTATAGTGAGAAATGATGGGAGAACTGAGTCATCAGATGGCATTCAGCAGTGCAGACATGCCAAACTTAAAAGAGCCTGGGAACAACTCTGCTTCAGCAGAAATATACCAACTTATTAGATGTGAAGTTTGTCTTGATTTAATGTACACATCAGTTTTTTATGTTTGTATAAAATTCGATATAGTGATTTAAACTTCATCGTCTACTCAAAATTTTTAATTCAGATAACATTAGGTTAAATATTTAAATAGCTTTAACAGAGCAACAATTTAAGCCAGCACTGCAAATTCAAGATAAATAATTTCCCTTAAAAGGAATTTGTACATTCCTTAAGTTTGAAAACTAGCAAGAAGTCAGACAGTGTGGGAGCAGAAGGACAGTGTGAGATTCCTCCCTCTTCTACTCTTTACTAAAAACTGGCTCTCCCCAGAATTCTGTCTAATTTCTCATGAGCAGTCAGCAAACACTTATGGTATGGGCCATGTCTTCCTTGTTAGTACTTGCTTCAGTATTCCCCAAAATAGAGTTTTCTATACAGGAGCATCAATAAGAATTTACTCAAAGAAAAGTAACCCTAACTAAGAAACTCCACAAATGTTCCAATTGTGGGTTTATACACAACAAACTTCCGTAGAAAAATTACACATTTTGTGCGGATGACGTGCTTGTCCAAAACACAGAGAGCAATGACTGTACAAGTGGTCCATTTAAATCCTGGGCTAGGGCAAAGGAGGGAAAATGAACTCAGCATAAGAGAAGTGGTCGGGAAAGTAGAATGTATTCGCTGTTATTCCTGAAATGAACATATATCCTCACGCCTTACAAGTGTGATCATGTCCTATCACCTGGATGTCAGGTAATGAAGACATGGAGAGGGGCACACAGAGATGAAGCAGACAGACAAGTGCAGGCCTGTAGGAAGAAGAGAACACCACACTCCAGCCACTGCTGCCAAGAAGGCACAGTCTCCTCGGCACAAAGAAAGCCTTTCTGCCCGCCATGTGGAGCAGAAAGAAAGCCACTTTGTTGTTGCAGCTCAGAAGGCCTGAAGCCAGCGGCGCTTCAAGGACCTTTTGTCTGCTGGGAGGGTTCCTGACACAAGTCTGGGCATAGACCCTGGCAATAGCTGGAAGTCACTCTAGACAGGGTTTCTCAACTTCCACATAATTGGCATTTTAGACTGGGTCATTCTTTGATGTGTGTGTTGGTGAAGGGCTTGCCTATGTGCTGTCAGATAGGTCTAGCAGCATCCCTGCCTTCTACCCACTAGATACCAATGGCCCGTTCCTCATCATGACCCTCGACAATGTTTCCAGACAATGCTTTATGTCTACTGCAGTGCAGAGGGAATCGCCTTGAGGTGAGAACCACAGCTCTGGATGCTACATCTACTGAGGCAGAGGGCTCTAAAAGGGCTCCCTCTGCTCCAAGACCTCTAAGCTGAAGAGACTGAAGAGAAGGCTAGGCCTTGAGGCAGATTTTGAGCTCTGTTCTATGGTCCTGTTACGAGGGCAGATGGCCTGCCTATGCAGGGCTCGTTTACTACCCCGGATTACTACAGTCTTAACAAAGTAAGCCAGGATGAACTGTATCCTTCTGCGATAGCAATGTCATGTGTCAGCAGAAACGTCTCGTTTGGGGCTCTATGTTCAACTACCTAAAAGTTACGTGTTTTGCTTTCCCTTCTCCTTCCAAAGGGGAAAATGAGAAGCATGGTGGGTCAAAATGATGCACAGAGCAACATCAAGTACTGAGGCTATCAGGGAGACTAAAGGATCTGGCAAGAAGAGCTAAGTAAAGATGCAACCTCCAAATGACTCACACTCCCAAATCCCAGGAGGGCATGCAAGCAAGAGGGAGAGGTCTCAAGTCAGGAGTCTCTCACCCTCTGAGCCTTGTCCACGTGGCCTCTCACCAGATCAAAGACCACTTTTCTCTCAGCAAGGGAAGATCAATGCTCCACAGAATCAGAGGTGCCAGTCTCTGAAGTGTCCACATTCGCAAAAACCCAGGATTATAAAGCATGGGCATGCTCAGAGTATACTGATTCTACTTTGTCTCGAGTCCAAGGGTCATGTATAGGGACAAGGGAAATATGGAATAGCTGAGACCAAGTGAAAAGGGCCAAAAAAAAAGCAAGTGATCTTAAAACCCAAAACCATTTATTCATTGTAAAACAACCTAACATTTATTGAGCATCTACTACTTGCCAGGTACTGCAAGGCAGTGGGAATACGACAGTGCCCCAAACAGAATCAGAGATCTCAGGGTTCTCATATTCTGATGAAGGGAAACAAAGTAAAACACCATAAATTAATAGTGAGATGCCAGATAGTGAAAAGTACAATGAAGAAAAATAAAATGGGTTAAAAAAGGGATGCTGTTTTAACTCATGCTATTACATGAGTCAGTAATAAAAAAAACACAACATAAACCATAAATCAAAAACATCCTTGAAATCTTAAAACCAACAATGGTTTAGCTTAACTAGAATTTCTGCCATGAGTACTGGGCTCTTTTAAGATCTATTCTATGAGATCAAATTGACAGCAAAAACTCCAGAAGATAGAGAGGAAACTTAAAGCGCATCGAGTTTATATTCACAAGAGAGGAAGAACTCAGGAAAGGAGGGTAAGAATGACTGTATAAACTTTTGAACTGGTGCATGCTCTGCTGTGCAAATTCTCAATGGCAGCCACAAAATTATTATTTAAAATATATAGAGCAGGCTGAGCCCCAGTGGCGTAGTAGTTGTGCATGAGACTGCGGTCCACTGGGTTGGAGGTTCAAATCCAGCAACAAGGCTGGGTCTCCTACTCCCACCACCAGAGGGCAGTGATGCCCCTACCCCCAAAAAATAAAATAAAATATATATAGCACTATTTTAAGCCAGGAAGTCCTCTCTGACGAAGTAACATTGAGCAAAAACTGAAATGAAATGCTGAACGGTGTGGATATCTAGGAGGAGAACTTTCTAAGCAACAGTGTCATTTGCTAGCGCTTGAACCCTGGTGGAACACTGGAATAAACACTGGGCTGCTAATCACAAGATTGGTGGTCCAACCCTACCAGTTACTACATGGGAAATAGATGTAGTAACTAGATGTTTGACTACAGACAAGTTACTTAGTGATTTTGTGCCTCATTTTTGTCACCTATAAAATGGTGAGAACCAAAGTACTCATATAGTGTAAGTTTGTAGTGAAATATAGAAAGCTCCTGGCACATGGTAGTAAGAGAATCTAGACTATGGAATGTGGACGGAATCAAATAACATAACTTACACGATGTCAGAACTCAGGGCAAATCTCAATTCCCATGACTCTGAGCTCAAAAGAACTGGATGGTGCCTCTGACTCCTCTGAAAGGAACCACAGAGGAAGTCCTGGATCGAGTGGGAGAAAAATGTGGAACAAGACTCAAAATCATAAAAGTGACCAGGCTTGCTGGTCTGATGGAGATGACGGAAGCCCCAAGACAAAAGCCCTTAGCCACTCTCAGATCTAGAACTCATCCCCAAGGCTTGGCTCTCGGCAGACAGACCTTAATAATAAGGTGAGTAGTAACATCATGGAGGTAGGCACTCGTTGGAACAATCAGCCACAGGAAATTAGAAAGGCAGCATTCATTTGCCCAGGGATAAAGTTCAGTGAGCAAGAAGGCTTAGGGAAAACTGACGAGGGAAAGTGACTGCAAGGAGGAAGTGGAAGATTGCTGTCACACTGGGGGGTGGTCATCAGTGTGGGGGCAGATGAGCTTTTCTGGCCCCATGAAGAACGACAGTCTTGGAAAACCAGAGGGGCTGGTCCGCCCTGTCCTGGGGGGCCATTATGGTTGGAACCAACTCGATAGCAGGGAGTTCATGAGTCGATTTCATAAAACAAAATGAATTGTTGGTCGGATAACCAATTTTCTCTGTAAACTTTAAATCACAATTAAAAAGTTTAAAGAAAACACTGGCCATTTGTTTAATAAAAAAAAGTTAAACATGCACCAATAATATGATTTGTCATTCTTCCATCTCTAGAATTTGCCCAACAGGAAAGGTAAAACATGTCTACTCAAGACTTGGATAAGGTGCTGTCCTCGGTATTGCCTTCTTCTGGGGAGTGGGTCAACACGGCTCAGCTTGGGTAAATGCAAATATACTAATTTATAATGAAAGGGATTGAGACCAATGTTCATATATGAATATGTTAATAATATTATAGGCAGACTTTGGACTTCTACTCTAGGCCTCCCTTAACAAAAACACTTTGTTCTAATAACCTGGCACTCTTTGATACTCACCTTTCTGACATGATCGCTGAAGACAAAATGGGTGCATACGCAATGTGGTAAAGAGAGCAGATGGTGCCCAGCTATCAAAAGATATAGCACTGGGGGTCTTAAAGACTTGGAGTTAAATAAGCAGGAATCCAGCAGGGAAGCAAATATGCCCACATGGAAGAAGCACACCAGCCTGTGTGATCATGAGGTGTCGAAGGGATCAGATATGAGGTACCAAAAGAGCTCAAACAAACAACGATATAGATGCATACAAGGGAGTTTGAAGTAGATACCCAATGTCCATCTGTAGACAATTGGATATTCCCCCCCACACACAGAAGGGTTATAAGGAAGTATGATTCAACCAAGGTGGGATGAAGCACACATCATTCCTCCAGTTCCTGAATGCTTCCTCCACCCACCCCCAACCATGACCCAGTTCTACCTTACAAATCTGGCTAGACAGAAGAACACACGTTGGTTCAGATAAGAGCTCTCCACACATGGAATTCAGGACAGATAAACCCCTCAGGAACAGTAGTGGGAATAGGGAGATCATGAGGATAGAGGGATGGTTGGAGTGGGGAAAGGAGGAGCAAGGGAGAACCCCTCACAGGGTTGGGTACATAGCCCCCCTCCAAGAGAAAGAATAACAGAAATGTTGGTGAAGGGAGACAATGGACAATGTTAAGATAGGAAATGATAATATATAACTGATCGAGGAATCACGAGGGTGGGGGAGGGAGGGGAAAAAAGAGGAACTTATACCAAGGACTCAAGTAGAACATGCTTTGGAAATGATGATGGCACATATGCTTGATACGACCGATGTATGGACTGTTGTAAGAGCTGTAAAAGCCCCAGCAAAATTATCTGAAGGTGTATAATATATAAACACTATACATATATAAAGTAAAATCTTAAAAAAAAGACTTAACACAAATGTTCATAACTTTATCTGTAACTGCCAAAGCCTAGAAACAACTCTAATGCCCACCAACAGGTGAATCTATAAATGAATTGTCGTGAGTCTACATAATAGATACCACTGAGCAATAAAAAAAATAACTATTAATAAATGTGACAATATAAGGGAATCTCAAAATAATGCTGAGTGAATGAAGCCAGATTAAAAAGAAAAAGAGTACATATTATATGATTCTAGTTATAAGAAATTCTAGAAAATTCAAACTAATCTGTTGGTTTTTTTTTTTTAATAATTTTACTTGGGGCTCATACAGTTCACATTTGCTATGTACCCATTTTGTCTTCAGGGATCATGTTAGGAAAGTGAGCATCATGGAATGCCAGGTTATTAGAACAAAGTGTTTTTTAAAAAGTGTTCTTGCGGGGCTGAACCCCAGTGGCGTAAGTGGTTGAGGACTGTGGCCCACGGGCTTGGTGATTCAAATCCAGCGGCGGCTCTCAGGAGCAGCAGTGGATGGCGCCCATGACCACCATAGAAAGTGATCCCCCCCCCCCACCAAAAAAAAAGTGTTCTTGCATTGAGGGAGAACTTGAATAGAGGCCCAATAGCCATCTGCTACCTTGATACTTAACATGTAAATATATTTACAAATATACATGCCTGTATTTAGACCTCTATAAATGTCCTTTGCCTCCTAATTCCTTCCTCTGTTTCCTTGCAGTTTCTCCATCGACTTTAGATCATATGTTGTTCCCTTACCCCTGGGTCTGTTAACACCCACTTCCTTTTCTACACCTCCCAAAGGAATCTGTTGTAACAGGAAGCAGATGAATGATTTCCTGGTTCAGGACAGGAGTGTGTGGAGGAAGGCAACAGGAAGGCATGTGAAATGTTTAGGGGTGGTGATCTACTACCTGGATTATGGGAATGGTTTCACAGATGTGTGTGCATGTGTGTATGTGTGTGCATACCAAATTACACTTGTACACTTTCACATTTACAGTGTGCTGCCAACTATGACCCAATAAAGCTTTTTAAACAGAATGGTGAAGTTGAATTCCATAAGGTAGTACATAAGAGATGATGCACTCAAGAGATATTTAAAAAAAAAAAAAAGAAGGTATTATCCTCAAGAGTTGATAATAGAAATAAGGTAGAGGGTGTTCTGTTTCCTATAAGTGAGACCTATATCTCAAGTCACTACTTAAACAATAAATTAAATTAGAAATGACCAACTAACATCTCTGCAATTATGAATGCTAAATCATTGGTTTTTTTTTTTGTTGGGGGTGTGGGGGAAGGTGGGAGTACGGAAGTACTTTAAAAAAATGTAAGGCAAAGATAAAGCCAATTGTGTTTCTCCAAAGAACTCTAACATCTAGTAGCTAATGGCTGAGGTATTTAACTAAATGACTTAGAGAAGGAGTTAGTACATTCAATAGCTAACTAGGGGACAACAAGGAGTTTGTTGGACCAGCTGTGGGGGCACGGTGGTTTACCAGTAACCAGTAAAAGAAAGAGGGTCACTATGAAAATTTACAGCCCTACAAACCCAATGGAGCGAAGGTACTCAGTCCTATAGGGGCACTCAGCCAATTTTTTGGCAGAGTTTGGGGGGTTTTGTTTTGTGTTTTTCTGTCTGGGGCAAGATGACAGGGTTGGTGAGTTTCTGTTAAGGGTGACAGAAACGGACAGTAATGATGGTTGCACAACATTATAAATGTAATTAATGTCACTGAGTCATACACATAAAAAATGTTAGAATGGCAAGTGTTTTGTTATATATAAATATGCTATCTTCAAATTTCAAAAATTTTAAATAGCTAAGCCACAGGATAAACTTATCTGTCCCTGAGTTTATGTGAGGGATGCTAACTCTCTCACGTTGGTCTGACTTTTAAAATGGTTTCAGACAGACTCTGATGCCAGCCGGTCTCCCTGTGTTGTATCAACAGAGAGCAGCCGGTCCTCTGAAAGATTCTCCAGCACTGCCCACTGTCTCCTGGAAACAAAGCCTGTCCTCCCACTGAGGGGTACAGGCAGACTTGGCGCTCCTTGAGCATTTTCTATTATTTCCAAAAGCCAAGTGGAAGATAAACATTTTCTCATGATAGAGTACCAAAGGCCCGTTCAAATATCGAGTTCTTTTGCTTCTAACTGGAATCCTACCATTTAATGTTTTTTAAATGACAGTTAAATATTTGGATGCACAGAAAAGGAGAAACTGCTACTTAAGAAATTATGCCTTGTTTGACATAACATTTTTTAAAATCTAAAGTCCACGAAAGGGGCATCGCAACAATGATGATGCCCTTGGTTAAGATGAAAGCTAAATCTTTTTGAGGTCAATGCCTTAGGTCAGTGCCTCCAACCACCCCTCACTGCTCCTTGTTTCACAGGCTCGGCTATACAAACAATTCCATTTCTCAAAGACCCTACAGAATCTACCCAACATCTCTTCTTTTATAGAACCACCACTCTCCCTACCATGCAAGGCACTAGAGGGATTGCAAAACACTGGACCCCTCCCTCCTTACCTCCCCATTACCACTCTGCAGAGCTCTGGGACTCTGACCATGCCAATCTGATTCTCTCCCCACCTACCTGACTTTGATAGGGGGTGAACAGTAAAAATGTGGGTGAAGGGAGACAGTGGATGGTGTAAAATATGAACATTAGAATAATTTATAAATTATAGAGGGTGGGAGAGGGAGGGGAAAAAAAGAGGAGCTAATACCAAGGGCTCAAGTAGAGAGAAAATGTTTTGGAAATGTTGATGGCAACATATGAACAAATGTGCTTGATACAACTGATGTATGGGTTGTTATGAGCCCCCAATAAAATGATTTATTAACATTCTTTTTTAAAAAAAAGAATAGGGTCTTTGGCTCAGGTTTGAATGACTTCAGAGAGCAAGAACTGTACTGAGCTGCCTGTTTTGTTTTTAATTGTGGAATATAATAGATGGAAAAGGATGCAAAATACGGCCCAACACCTCAGAATAGAGACAGTATCCCCTGCTTTATCTTTTATTTCCCTCCCCAGTCTCCCTTCTCCCTGCCCCACCCAGTCTATTTAAATTCAGAACAGACACTTAGATAAGAAAGAAATGAAGAGGATTCATCAGACTGCAGTCCACGGGAGAATGCCAATTCTCCAGTTTCTTCAGCCAGGTTCCTGGTATTGTTCTTGGTTCTCACTTGCCCCTGCTTGTTCCATTCATCCTTAATTGCCTGATTGCTCTCTCTGCCTCGGCTTTCTGGTCAGTCAACGGGGACAGTAAGGACCCTATGTAGAGCAGGCTGAGGCAGAGGTTGTAGAGCTAAACCGCTTGGGGTCTAAGTCGGGCTCCATTACAGACCAGCTTCTCACCTGAGCAAGGTACCCAGCGACCCCTTGGCGGTGTCGTGACGTGAACTGCAAGCTGGGCTAACTGCAAGGTCAGGAGTGTGAACCCACCAGCTGCTCTGCAGGAGAGAGATGGGGTTTTTTTTGGTTTTGTAAAGCTGTGACCTACTCTGTCCTACTAGAGTCAGAATCTACCCAATGGCAGTGAGTGAGACACGCTGCAATTTGTGTTGTAAGAAACAAATGAGTTGGCCTGAGCCCTGGTGGCACAGTGGTTGAGTGCGGGACTGCGGCCCACTGGCTTGGCAGCTCTCCAGGAGCAAGGCTGGGCCTCCCACTCCCACCAGGGCAGTGATGCCACACACACACACACACACACACACAAAAGCACAAGAAACAAATGAGTTAATGCCAATCACTTAGAACACTACCTTGCAAACAGTAAGCATTTTATACATGTTGCAGTTGTTTTCATATTAATTATTAAAGGATTGAGCTGGCTAACGTAGAGATTGCAGGGTTTCCGGTTGAGACCTGAATAACACAAGAAAAGATCGACTCCCAAACATTAGTCAAAAAAATGTTAACAACACCAACTACATACCGTAGACTAGATGGATGATATGGCATCAGTCAGTTTATGTGCTGCACACAAGTGACCTTTGTGACGATCTCCATCATCGGGGCAACCCAGACCAGCCAGTGTGGGCCAGTGCCAGAGAAGGACATGCTCTGGAAACCATCACTCCAGAGACACTGCCTTGCTCAGAATAATGAAGCAAAATGTTTGAAGAAATAGGGTGTAGATGAGTTTACAGACTTCTAGTTTGTAAAAACCACCAGGTGTGACACCTGGGGGAGCCGACTCCTACAATTACATGTCTTTATCGCTCACATCTTAACTGTGACTACATCACTGGGCACGGAAACACTTTCCTCTCTTCCTCAGCGGTGCTCCTCTTCCTCCCCGCCACACTCATGCCATTGTCTTACATCTTCCTGTCACTGAGAATACACTGGGAGTGTTCCAAGTAGCTGCTGGGTCCAGAAATAAAGTTCTGAGCATAAAAAAATGCCCGAGGCAGTCTTCTAGTACCAAGATTCCGAATGCGCTCTTTCTGCCCTCTCTTGGTCACTTTCCCTTCCCAGCTACTTCTGTGTGGGCTTTCAGAAAAGGTCAGGAATGCTCTCCCTGCCGTTTTTCATTTTAATGTTCTACTTGAGAAATCTACACTTAAAAGATCAGGAACCTTAACACCATATTTTTAAGAAAAGGAAGAAAACAAAAATGACGGGTACCGATAGAAGATTGTTTTGTCAAGCGCGGGTCACTGCTTGATCTCTCAACAACAGACAGCTGGAGTTGCTCAGGAGTCATTAAAGAAAAAGTCCCAAGAGGAACTCAGCTTCCAAAGAATTCCAGGAAGCTGTCTGCTACCGCTGCCTAATCTTCATCTAAATTGATAAAACACGAATCAAACGAGAAGCACCGGCCTGTCACTGTCAGCTCCAGGATGAGAATTCAAGTCCTCCTATGTTAAATCGAACCTCTCCATCACCATTGGAGAGAATCCCTTTCAGGTTAAAAAATTCTAAAATCTTAGGTAATCGCTGAAAGAAAAAACAGAAGCTTTCTCAGTCCTACCAAAACTATTCTTCCCTACCAGGACTTCCAACGAGCATCACGCAAAACAAAAACAAACTGGTATGGAGAGGAGCTGACCTATAGCAGAAGTACCTGATTTCACTCTCAGCCTTATTATCAACCATGTGCAGACCGAGTGTGAAAAGCAGATCTAGCAGATGACCTGGCCAATGAACACATGGGATTAATCGAAGGGCTGAGTGATACATGGCTCAGGTGACCCTCGCCTTTCTGGTCGCTTGCTCTTTGATGATTGGAGCTACACTACCTGTGGGACACCTAACCCGTGGGCTGTGTCGCTGTAGTTTGAAGTTCCATAAAGACCTGCTTCACCACAGTACTGGAGTATGCATCGCTTGAGCTGGGGATGTCAGACCCTGTCCTCAGGCTGACTGTTGGTGACCTGTCTTGCTGTTTGCTGCCTGTGGCCAGATAGCCTGAATTGCTCTAGTTGCCAGCGGCCCTCTAGACTTGAAGGACTGCCGATGGCTCACAGCTGTCTTACAGAAGTGAGTTGCACTGAACCATTTATACTGTCCTATAGAGTAATTAACTGTTTACTTCTTATATCTATCATAAGTACATATATTTATATATATATAATCATTAGTGTATTTTTTTGTTGTAGCTTCTCTAGAGAACCCTGTCTAATATACCAAGAACCAAGTAATGTTACACATCTGGACTTAAGGCCTCTCATATTCAAAACTAGTGACAATAATTCTAGTGGTCATAAATCTTAGCACCAGGCCCTGTCCAAAGAGACTCTGGGAAGAGACTGCTTCCAATCTTCGTGGTATCAACAGACGCTCTAGCTGCAAATACAAATGGAGAGGAGATGAAAAGTCCTGGTTTTCCTGCCAAGTCTCACACAATGAAACATGCGCTCACTCACTATTCCAAAACAAATGCTTAAAAACAAGTGCGTTGGGAGGGGGCATGATCTAACAGGTTTATTCATTGGAAAAAAATCTAAGATTTTCAAAAATAATAAATTCAACGGGAATCAGCAGAATATCTAATCAGATGGCATCAGCAAAGCCACAGGGTCCAGAACCAAGATGCTGAAAGTCCTGTTCAATTCCAGGCTGCTCGAATCACAGCTGGGATTCTGCATGCAATTCCAGAAGTTCTATCTAAGAAAGACATTAACAAAGTGTCCCCAAACAGGAAGTCGATTTGAGGAGGTGGAGAACACATGCTATGCTCAAAGAACTAGGACAACATAGCCTAAGGAAGAACAGACTCAGGGCAAAGTCCATCTGTACCTTAACCCAGTCTTTGATTTAGCTCCGATTCAGCAGAACTGAGCCCAGATGGGGTGCTATAAAAGAAAGGAACTGGCTCAGAGGCCTGAAAACTCCATCAGTAGAGGAAAAAAAACTGCAGAAACGGGAGATTCCTGGGGTGGAGGGTGGGGATGGTATTAGGATGGGATGGGAACAGGCTGGAGGAGGAGGGTAGGTTAGAATGGGAATCAAAAAGCATTCTAATAAAGAACACCTTCAGAGGTCTGCTCTGTTCCGAGCACCTTCTCCCATCCTCAGCACAGTGACTATATTGAGCTTTATTCAGTGGCTAAAAGTAGAAATCCTTTCAATAATGTGCCCTTTACTAATCACTTTAGAGACTAATGCTCTTTAAGGCCAAGGTGCTGCGCCTCTTCTCTAAGTTGTCCTGCAATTAGGATTGAACGATCAGACAACCTATTACCTTCTGAGGACTTCCATGCCTTCCAGAGGTCCTCCACACTGATGAGTTTATCCTCGCCATGGAACGTGCTGTGCTTCACTGTTGGGTCATGGTAATTGAGGTCTTCTCTCAGGAACTGCGGGGAAAAGGCAGACGCGTCATAAGAGATGTCTAGGAGTCAGCCTCCGGTCCCCTCCTTAACCCCACCAAGATCTGTACACATATCTTCTGCCTCGAGTGGAGCGCACATCCCTTTACTCCATGCACAAGTCCATGCCTCACATTACTTATGAATTCACCCATGCACGTGTGTCTTGGCAGCCCACTTCATTCTAAGCGCCACTTAAAAAATGTAAATAAGAAAGTACTTCTTCATATATATTTTTAATTTTGGAAAGGCAAAAAATGACCACTCATTGGTATTCAATAAGCTAGAAGAGGGAAAAAAGAATTAGCAATATTGGAAAATTCATTTATACAGTAAGCAATATGCCAAGCACTCATACATTATTTTCATGAAAAATATTTTTCATGTATCCTCATAGCCAAGGAACTATCACAGTCACTTTATAAATGAGGACAGTAATATTCTTGGAGGCAATGTGATCTGTCCAAAATCATGTAAGGTTTACCAAAAACAGATTAATTCCATCAAGTTAATTCCAACTCAGAGTGACCCCGCAAGCAAGAGGTTAAATTAAATGATTTGCTATGTTAACTTTAAAGCAGGTCCACACATGCTTTGGTACACTTCTCACAAAAGATGGACTTCTTTCCCCTTGAATATGGACCTACATTCGTGACTCATATTTAAACAAACAAAATGTGACGGAAATAATGTCACATGATTTCTGAGGCCAGGCTAGAAAAGACAATACCGATTCTGTCTGACTCTCTGCTCTTTGGGTCATAATGTCTTGACTGGCATCGAGCCAATATTTACAAAGCCGGGCTACTACTGTGCGGGGACAACAGAAAGACAGACGTGCTTGAGCAGCGCCGTGTGCGGGGTCTCCGTGTCGGAAATATGAATGAGCAAGCCTTTATACGACTCCCCAGCTTTCGAGTCGCCTTGATTGACACCAAGTGGGCACAGAAGAGCTGTCCCTGCTGAGCCATGTCTAGATTGCAGATACATAAACAAAATTCATGTTGGGTGCAGATATATGATGCTTGTTATACTAACTAGATCACCCAAACAGGCTGATAAGTGATGGGCGTTAGGATTCAAAACTAGGATGTTTGACTTGAAGTCCAAAATTTCATCCTGCATTACAAACGTGGTCTCTCAATTATCTGGAGTGTGTCTTTCCATATTATACTTTTACAAGAAAAAAAAGGAAAACAAAGTTTTCAGAAACTGAACTTCATCAATATTCGTTCAACCTGATCCTTAACATTATTAAAATGAACAAGATTGATACTGATCTATGCTTTTGCTTTGTTTTGAGATCATTTATTGGGAGCTCATACAATGCTTATCACAATCCATACATACATATACTGTGCCAAGCACCTTTGCATGCCTGACCAATGTTTTACAAGAGTCTTAAACATGAAAGAAACCTGCAGTCCTTACTCTCTCAAGAACATATTTTAGAGGATGTCTCAGAAACTGTTTCGTATCCATCTTTCTCCATTCCCAGAGTTTCGTAGATCTGGCCCAGAGGAATATAAACAGATGACTGAATGAATATGTGGGCAATAGAAAAATCTCAGATGTCTTAGATCTACAATCAAGAGGTAACCCACGTCCCCTTGCCCAACCCAGGTTTTGCAGACACACAGATCTTGGTACAATAACTCAGAAAAGATGTTTGTATAGAGTCCACATTGGACTTAGCCTGTCAGAGCGTAAGCTACTGAGCACAAGGAACTTGACAACCCACAGCTATGCTCGAATGCTTTACTGCCCAATAGAAGATTTTGCA
This sequence comes from Nesogale talazaci, assembly GCA_004026705.1. Taxonomy (NCBI): domain Eukaryota; kingdom Metazoa; phylum Chordata; class Mammalia; order Afrosoricida; family Tenrecidae; genus Nesogale; species Nesogale talazaci. The sequence goes on from PVJH01019382.1 coordinate 39,903, forward strand.
ATGATGAAAGTGGACTAGGTGTACACAGTTCAGTACTGTACTACTAGCTACTTACAGTTACTGAGTACTTAAAAAAATATGAGGACTGGATTTTTGTAGTTAAATTAACTTAAATGTTAGTGTAAACAGCTACATATGACTAGCTACACCCCTGAGATACTGCAAAGGACCTAGGCTCTCATGGAGACTAGAGAGAGGAGGAAGTCAAGACCTCTGATGAGCTGAGCAAGGAGAGCACATACAGGCTGGCTTACTAGTTCTTTGGGTCTGCTGGCCCCAATTAATATCAGATCTCTTTGGAACCTGAGGCTTAGGTTCTCCAGCTCCCCAAGTTTTCATTTAAAATGAATAGGAAACTCTATTTTCTAATCAGAACTAAAGTAAATGATGAAGATGGTGATGGACCCAGAGCAAAGACATTTTTTTCATGCTTGCATAAATTGACTATGATATTTTACATATTTGGATTTTTTAATAGCCAGGATTTGGTCTACCTGTCCAAGTTGCTATCCAGTTATACCAGCTCACAGTCATTTCCATAATGTCTTGGATTCCTTTGTACAAAATGCTTGTCTCATTATCATGACCTACAAAGGATCTTCAAAAAATTTGCCAAAAAAAAAGTTGTTGAAATACAATATGGTCACTCCCACCAGAGAGCAGTGATGCCAAAAAAAAAAAAAGGAAAGACAATAGAAGCTTTCCATTTACTTTTTGAAAATCTCTTACAAAGTTGAGTATCTTATGGGCAGAGCCCCGGTGGCATAAGTGGTTGAGTGCGGGACTGCGGCCCGTGGGCTTGGAGGTTCAGATCCAGCGGCGGCTCTCAGGAGCAGCGTTGGGTAGTGCCCACGGCCACCAGAGGCAGTGATGCCCATAAAACAAAACAAAGTTGAGTATATTTCTAGCCTTTTGACTATTTTGCACAATATTTCTATTTTTGTGCTAGCACTTTGCCTATCTTATTAAATTTAAAAAGATCTTGAATGTCTAGATTCCCTCTTCTCAAGGTTCTTCTATCTCAAAATATTCGTCAGTCTTAGCTGTTTGTTTCTCAAGATGAATGTTAAAACTAGGTAATTTTCTTTTGATTCAGATTGGCTTAACTGAGGACCTAAGTGATGAGAACAGTGAGCCTTAAATTGCTAGACACAGAATCAACAAGCAGTCTGAGACAGTCGATCTAGAAGCAAAAATGTAATTATGAATTCATTCATTCACTCACTCATTCATTCAACAAGCATTTATAGTAAATGAAGACCTTTATTGCCCCAGGCATACTTCCTGGCATTAGACTGTAGTAAGTGGTAAACAAAACAAAGATCTCTGTCCTCAGTGAGTGACACATCCTACTGCGGTGAATGTGGTGTTGAGAAACAGGCTATCAAGGAGCAAGGGCAGCTGCAAAGAGAGCAGCCAGGGGGCCCTACAGTAATCTTGCTGTGAGATAATGTGACTGGAAACAAGGCAGTATCTGCACAGGCAAAGAGAAGTTGTCAGGTTCAGGACCTATTCTATAAGGATCAAATAGGCACTCTTTATGATTTTTTAGTTTTGATTACCCTATATAATTGTTGCGGTGGTGATGTACGTGATGTCAATTTCATGATTAGAAGTCTAGGGGGAGAGTCTAGCCTGTCAATCTGGAGATAGCCAAGGAGACCTCTGTGGGCCTGGCTTTCTCTGAGAATTCTGTAAAGTCTCGTGATATTTCCCTTGTGAGGATGAGAGATCATCTCCCTAGTAGTTGGGAGACACTTGAAGGACAAGACAAGATGAAAGTCTGCTGATCAATCCTGACACCTGGAGACTGGACGAGCCGGAGGAGAAGGTACATGGACTTGCCCTGATGAAACCAGACCTCTGGGGTCAGAGAAGCCACACTGAGATGTTTCTACCCCAGCTGGATACACAAGATTCTGCACCCACTGGCCTGGGATTGTCCTGTTGCTATTGCATGTGCTTCCTAAGTCAGGAGGAGACTTTATGGACTGGTTTCGGACATATGGGCTAATATCAGACTTAATTAAGACTTGGGACTGGCTTTCTCAATGTTCAATTCCTCTTGTATTTAAACCTTTCCCTTATATCTACATGCGTGTTTATGAATTTGTTTCTCTAGTCTACCCAGACGAACACATATAAGTATATGCCTATTTTTTCCAGCACATTTTAAATGCAGTTTTTGTGATAAAATCAGGTGTCTCGGGTGCTCTCAAGAAGGCTTATACTCGAGTGTATATGGTAATCATCTTCCTTAACATAAACCCACCCCCGGCCCTCCTAAGCTTTGACCAGTATCATCTTAGAGGAGAGAAACATACGCAGGGCTGCTTTTACCACCAGTTAACTCCACCAACCATGCGATGAGAGATGCTGGCAATTTAGAAAGAACAAATGAGAAGTAGGTTATTTTGTATAACTAAATTGGATAATTTAGGAGTGAAGGACAGAGAAGTTCATGGAGAGAAAATACATGTGGACTCACACAGAGAGCTTATTTATGCCACCTAGCATGCAAAAGAGTGGGGTCTGAGTGCAGTGAATCACTTAGCATGGCTCTGCTAGCCAGCGACTGTAACTCCCATGGAATGACAGGGTGGGACTATGCAAATAAGGTGTTTGTGAGCCGCTAAGCAAATCCGAGAGCTTACTAATGATGCATATAAAGTATATGTGAAAAAAAAAAGGGGGTAGATGACACCACCGTAGGGGTGGGGACATGCCCCCTCCCCCCCAAAAAAATGTACAAATCTCTAATACTGTCAGCACTGCCATTCTGCTACATATAAAATGAAGCATTTCAGAGGCAGAAAAGGAGTCCTTGTGACCACCCAGAAAGGAAAGTCAG